>VXBI01007460.1:0-78150 GCA_013397375.1 Toxostoma redivivum
TTTCAGTTTATTTGCAACAACTGCATGGTACAAAGGGCACCTTTTCTGTAAGGCACACAGCAACAAGACAAAAAATAGTTTTTGCAATTTGTAACATAGAGAATTCCAATCAGATAGAAAGTAAAGGTTTCTTTGTTGCTTTGCTGCTTTATTGAGGTTTTTTGTTTGGTTTCCTTTGGTTGGGTTTTTAATCACGAGGATGGTTAAGCAGCAGGTGTTAGCTTGCCTACAAAGACTTGGGTTATCTAGTCTGGCAGGAACTACTTCAAATGGGGGAATCAGAGTAAAGAATCTCTAGGGGTCCCTTTCAAGGTAAATTATTCTATGATCTATGAACCTGTGGTTATTCCAGAAGTTGCACAGATCTACCACTTAGTTATGAAGAACCACTTAATTTCATTTCAGCTTTTCACCTAAGAGATAAATCTCAAGCCCCTAGATTTTTGTCATAATAAACAACCCGTATGATGATCTTCTGTAATATCTTTCTAAGCTATCTTTTTTCTGAACTTTAAAGCATCTTGAATTGCTCAATTGTTCATCACATGTAAGGAAGTTCTCTTTGATAATTTTTCACCATTAACTGTTTTTCTTTCTCATATGACTTGTTTTTGAGTGGAAGGGTATTAGAGGCAGACACAATTTTTGAAGTGTAGGTAGTGTTCTGAGTCTAGTTTTTCTTCTGAGTCAGAAATAGGTCTCTTTATTGTCCATTCCTTCAAAGAGACATAATTTCACTGACTTTTTCTTTCTCTTTTTCTTTTTTTTTTCCTTTGCACTACTTAAAATGAAAATAATTTTGAATAGCATATTTTTATGTACAATTTCTTATTTTATTTTCATGTATCCTTAATTTTAATTTTACTTAAAGCTGGCTTCAGTTATTTATAACACTTTACATTTATCAAATTTTTTTCTGATTTTAATTTATTTTTTATTTCCTTTATTTCTACAACTTTTAGAATGCATTGTATAAACTTACGTACCCAGAAGAATGTGAGTACTGCTCTTGGCATTCAGGTCAGAAAGAAAAAAATTGCTTTTCATTTTTTTTACTTGCATATTAACACCCACACAACATTGTGGCAGGAAATGTTCGGTACGTCTTAAGTTCAATCTGTCTCTTGCTTTAACGTATTTTTAAGTGTTTATTTTCAGCAGATTTCTATTATTCTACCTTGACAGACAATTTCTTCTTGAACTTTTGTCTGTTAGTTGCATCAATGGAAATATCACCATCTTTTTGAAATGTGTGTTACCTACTCACCTTTATATATCAGGAGTTTTTATCTTTCCTGAATGTTTTATTATCTTTTGATTCAAGTCAAGCTCTTTTCTAGGTCTAGTTAAGGGTCTGTTTAGGTACCTATATAAATTAACAAGCAAATAATAAAAAAATATAAATCTGACAGAAAATGCCCACCTATATTTTTTCAAGGTGAACTGGGCCTGAGGCAAGTTCCTGCTTTTACTGAAACCATTTTATGAACTACGAATATATTTGTGAAATGTATCCCTTATTCTTTTTTACTTACAATTTATTAGTGACACAGTACTGTTTCCAAGACTTTTTTCTGTTACAATCAACTAAGAGCAGGTTTGTTTTGCTTTCTGATTGGAACAAGAACTGGTATTATGTGCAACTGTGTGCCAGAAGACAAAGGTACAGAACCAATAAGATCTTTATATTGCACTAAACTATTAAGAAGGAGTATGCAGCAATGGAAACATGTCTAAGTCAGATAGATTAGCCACTTGGCAAAGGGAAGTAGATCAATCAAATTATCCTGTCACTGATTATGTTAGTTGCTGTCTCTCTTTTCTATTGATTCTCCAAAAATATAACTATAAAGAAAAAACAAATTCATAAATACTTTTTCAGAACTTCCTAAAATAACACATTCCCAAGAATCAGTTGTTTCATTCATTCCAAACAGAAATTAAAAAGTGTCAACAAATTTGTTGAACTTGTTGATTGTTATGAGGATGAGAACCATTTGTTGACATGACGAAAGAGCATGAGAGATCAGAGATATCTGGGATGACAGAGGATGAAGATATTTAGAGGTGAAAATTTTGTTTCCTTTCATTTTAAACCAGAAGAATATTGGTGCAAAGCCTGTTGCTCCAAAATGTTTCAATGTAAATAGATAAAAATTGTTTATTAGAGATGATTAATTAGATCTGATTTAAATGTGGATACATTATAGACATCCAATCAGTTAGGGGAAACTAACACTTTTCAATGAGATGAATCTAAATATTTTAGATTTTGACTCACGTGTTTATATGAATAAAATATCTGTTTGCATCTGGTCAGTTGAATTCCATGTTTAAATGTTTAAATGTTCATTATAATTTGACTGAATTTAAAATTGAATGGAATAGGATCATAGAATGGTCAGGATTGGAAGGGACCTGAAAGATCACCCAGTTCTGACCTTCTTCCTATGGACAGGGATGTCACTCACTAGATTGGGTTGCTCAAGGCCCCATTCAACTCGGCCTTGAACCCTTCCTGGGGTGGGGTATCCACTACCTCTCTGGGCAAGCAGGTCCAGTGCCTCACAGCCTTCACAGTAAAGAATTTCCTCCTAACATATTTTTTTCAGTTTAAAACCATTTCCCATTGTCCTGTCACTATCTTTCCATATAAAATATCCCTCTCCCTCCTTTTCATAACCCCCTTTTTGTACTGACAGGCTTCAAAGAGGTCTCCTCAACCTTTTCATGTCCAGGATGGGCAACCCACAACTTCTTCATCCTGTCCTCATAGGACAGGTATTCCATCCCTCTGATCAACTTCATGGCCTGGACTGAACTCACTCCATGTCCTTCCTGTGCTGTGGACTCCAAAGCTGGACTCACTGCTTCAGACAGGTCTCATGACCCCAGAATAGAGAGGGACAATCATCATGCCCCTTGACTTGCTGGTCACACTTCTGATGTGATATCCTCCGATACTGCGTGATTGAATATTATCTCTGCTAGTCGTAACCTATGTAGTTATTAAACATCAGTTCTTTTTTCTATTAAAAACATCATAATTTGATCACATTTAAAGCACCTCTTGTCTTCAGAGAACATATGGATGATGCTCTTAATCATACAGTTTAATTTTAACTAGTCCTGTAAGGAACAAGGAGCAAGTCCCTTCAAACTTGAGGTATTTGATGATTTATCTCCTCTGATGTGTGCATCAAATTTCACCTACTGTCATAGAGAATGATCAAATAGTAGTTTGTAGGCAGGACAATAGGGTCTGATTAAAATTTTTCTAAAGAAAATTACTGTATTGTCAATATTTTTCAGGCAAGGGATTTCTCCAGTTATGTGCAGGTTTTTCTATTAAAAAAAAAAATAAAAAATTCTAAACGTGGACACTGTCAATTATTAAGGTTTTACCACAAGAAATGATACCTAGTCCCAGACCAAGCTGTAAATTCTAGTAACACCTGTAAGTGCAAGATGGTACCCAGTAAACATTTTTTTTAACCTACTCATTTTCCAATTCAAAGTTTCTGAAAAGATCTGCAGTTTTGTTTTGTTTTGTTTTGTTTATTTATTTGTTTTTTGTTTGTTTGATTCTTTCTTTATATTTGTTTCTATGAAGTAAGTTATAAAACCTGACTTAAAGTATATTTTCAGGTGGAAACACCACTGAAATACTGTTGGAGGATGTTACACAGAAAACAGATATGTTCTTGATTTTATTGACAGTTAAAGAAAAGCATTCTTTTCATTGGGCTGAATCTATGACATGCTTTGGAATAAAAGGGCTGGCATCTTCCTCACAGAAATGTAAGTACATGTTATAATTAATGAACTCTAATTGAAGATAGAACTGAGATGCTAGATTGATTTACAGAGTTTAAATTATGTGAGTATAGAGATAAAAAGGATACAAAAAACAAGGATAAAACATAATTTTATAATAAAAATAATAGTTTAGGTTTTTTCTTTACCACCTGAAGATAATTTAAAAAACCACAAACCCCCCACATTGATACCTTCATATATTTTTAAGCATGTATTAATAAAAATTAATCATAATAATATTTTTTATTTCCCCCAGTCTTTTGCACCTGTAAACATTTTATACTACTATATTTTTCTTTTAAAATGCACTATATGTTTACTCACTCATAGTTTCTTCAGTTGATGACTTTATTTTCACATTAAGCATTATTATATTTGCCATCATTTCTGTATTTATAATGGACTCCTGTTTTAAAACGGTTTATAATATTACTTAAGTTCTACAGGGTATTTTTATCTTCTGTTGCGTTTGAATAGAACTTTTGCCCTTGCAAAGACTTAGTTTTGTAACTTGTCCCAATTTAGCAAAAACTCTTATTTTAAAATAAAAATGGAAGACTGAGACACTATTCTACCTAAGGTTACTTTTCACACATAAAGGAATTAATTTTCAGATAAGAATGAAAAGCTATATAATTTAATCTTGAGATACTAATTAGTGACAAAACTTTTGTAGAATGATATCCTATGTACTTATTTCCTAGAAAAAAATATTATAGTAGTTGATTTTTTTTGCCTTTTAATCATATAGTATAGTATCTTCATTGTTTGATAAATTGCAACAAATATTTTGGGTATTTTGTATTGAAGTAGACATTATTAAATCGCTACATTGGTTCGTTGGTCAGCTGATTAGTTGGTTGGCTAGTTTTTCTCATTTCTGGAGTATCATCAACACTTGCAGTTAGTATAACCTAATTTAATGGGAACATTAGGCCTAAGATATCCTTTGATTGTGTTGAAAAATGTTTTGGTTTTGCATCTTAATGTTCTGTAATTGCTTCTTTTATTGGTAACTACATATTTTCAAATTCCTTAGTTGAAGAAAAAATTCTGCAATAGTTTTTCCTCTAAGATTTTACAATCAATCTACGTTTTTTAGTCCTTGTACATCATGACCCATAAATAATGTTCCCACAGACAGGACTACAATTGCATTTCTTCAAATTATCCCCCAAGGCTACAATCCTCAAAACTGACTTTGCTGTAGACTGAAGTAGTCTTGCAGGAAGCACAGAGAAATACAGCAAGGTGACTCCAAATAAGAATCACAGAATATTAGAATGCTTTTTCCATTCTGATTTTAAGTTGCAAATGAACTGATTTATTTGTGATCAAATATTCACTGAGTAATATTCCTGAGTGATAATCCATACAAGTATTGCTTTACAAATCACTAGCTGAAGTTATGTGAATGTTGCCATTCCTCATGGGTAAATGACTGAAAATATTAAAAGGAGAAGAAAAATGGATATTGAGTAGCGACAATTTTGGTATGATTGTCCATGTAAGATGAGCAACCACTCAGGAAAATATTAAGGAACATAATTATGGGCAAATTGATAAGGCAGCAGTCATATTAAAAATGCAAATAAATGACATTCCACAAGATTCAGCAAATACCATGTAAAAATATTTTTAAAAGAAGGGATTTTGCTAAATCTGGACAAGTCACAAAACTAGGCTGTGCAAATGCAAAATTTCTATGCAAACATGAAAACTACAGATGTGAGTATTTGAAATAGTCTAACATGCAATCTTATATAGATTTAATAAGAGGTAGAACTAGTCCACCAGTTCAGGACCTGGTTGTGTACCTAGTTTAGATTGCATATATGTAAAATAAATTACCCAAGAGAAATGGCCTTATACCAAAACTTTCCCAGCAGGACATAATTTGCAGGATAATCATTCACACTAAAAGACATCTAAACAGATGTATAAAGTCACAAAACCTCTGTAAATCTTTGTTACAAAGTTCATCCACTGTTAAATGAAATACCCCTAAGAATTATATATATATATANAGTAACCATTAAACGTGATGGATCCCTGCTTTCCTGGAGATGGCTGAGCACTTGCTGACTGATGGGAAGTAGTGATTGAATTTTTTTCATTTGTTTTGCTTGCCTGTGCAGATTTTAGTTTGCCTATTATATTGTCTTTACCTCAATCCATTCGTTTCCCCACTTTTATCTTTGTACTTTTCACTGGAATGGAGTGGACATGTTCCTATGTGGAGCATAGCTATAGTTAAGCCCCAGCTATAAATATTATTGGACACAAAATACCATTCTTCTCAGGGCTGTAGCATAGTTTTCATGGATAGGAAATAGCCAGAATAATTTGATCTAGTTTTCACTAAGGATTTCAGTACTTAAGATTTGCAATAAACACAATTTTACCCTAAATCATATTGTAATATCAGTAGGAAAGTCTCCAATTTATAAGCTGATCAAAAAAACACTTTCTGTTTAGAGATAAAGCTTGGAAAGTTTAGCTGGAGCTATTGTTCTCAGAATATCCTGGAAATAGATTTTGGAAGGGAATGGCTTCAGAAATTTAAGTATTGAAAGTGTGAGAGGAAGTTGTGGAGAGCTGTAGGAGCTGTGATAGAAGAACTGTGGCTTGTGAGGTCAGTGAACAATGAAGTAATGAAAGACTGATGTCCTTTCAGATCCCTCTTCTCCACTTTTCTTCTTTGTGTCATTTCCCTTTCTCCTTCCCCTGGAATTTACTTTTGTTCAGTGGTCTGTACTGACTGTGCTGAAAGTAATTTGATCAAATTTGTGTTAAATAGAAGCACAACCCTCCAGACAATATTTTCATAATCCTATCACATTCTCCATTATTTGTGTGTTCAGATGGAATCCACTGATCTCAGTGAGAGGTGATGACAGAGTGTAATCAAAGCAGCATAATGTCATCTTCTCTCCAAACAAAAAATGCCATCACTGTGAATTGAAGGATTGTGTATGCCCGCTCCAATAACCACCATGCTTACTAAGTTCCACAGAATCATAACAATCATTGTGTGGCAGCAGAACTCGGGTGAAGTGATGAAATTTTTATTATTGAAGGTGAATTATACAGTCTCTTCTCCTTATTCCTTTGGAGAATTTACCATTTGAGAAAATACAACTCCTGATTATAGCTTACAGGCTGCCACACAATGAATTTCACAATATACAACTGGCTGCACTGCTGAGCTTATAATGTTTTGCATCCTATTTGCTTGAACTGTGAGTATGATTCAGAACTATTGAGGCATCTGTGTACATGTCAGCATCCACATATTTATATTGTGTTCATTGCAACCCATTTCTTCATACAGTGCTCAAATCAGATTTTCCTTTGCAGTCAGCTGAACTTCAACACATTTTTCTAAAAGAATCCTCAGGTTTAGGATTGAGGCATCACTGTAGCCAAACTGATGACAGCTAAAATTATGGAATCACTTTAAAATGTCATATTCATCACATATTTTGAATGTATTCATAATCTATTAGGAGGATTCCAAACTTAATTTTTGTTCTTCTTAATAAGAAAGGGAAAATTTCAAGGTATTAAAATTGCTTTATAAGAGCAACATAAACTATACGGCAAGCAAGATTTTTCTTCCAATAATTGGGGATTGTATGCTGGACATTTTAGCAAAAGACGTCTTTTTTGTTTGTAAAAACATACAGTAAATAATTTTTAGCTTTATATAAGATGATAAATTAATTGTACTATTATCTGCATTTAAAATAATTTTAAAGCTAAATAATTAGAGAGAGTTAATGTATGGAACCAAACAATGTATTATCCAGCTGATATGTGAAAGATAATAACAACTTCAAGTACAGCAAAGCAAACTGGTTGAAAGTGATTGCCAGTTTGAGTTTGTTAAAATATTTCCAGAAACATATTTATTGCAACTCTTTAGCTCCTTCTAATAGCAGTTTGCTGATCTTATTGGGCTTTCATACAAAGCTCCAAATGCTGAAAATATGTGACTTAATTTTTACATTCAAGGGAAAATTTAGGATCTGAAGTACATGATGTATTTTATATTAACACATCTACATGCATCTCACACGGTTTGTCTGGCAAATTAATCTCTCTGGTACTTCAAAAACATTTTGGAAAACCTTCAGGTGAGAACTGGTTTTGAATGGGATAATTAACCTTGACAGTAATTTCTTCATATCAGAGCCAAATAGCAGTTGGAAAGATGTATTCACTTTTCACAGAGTGCCAGGTACTTATGGCCTGGAAAGAGGCTATAATGTGTTCAAAAAATGTGTATTTCAAGCAGGCATGGAAAAGGGTTCCAACAGAGACTCATCCATCAAATTCCTGGAGAAGGACATGATTTACACAGGAGGTAATAGAGGCCTTGGCTGGATGTTTGTAGTAGGTTATTTTCAATCTTAAAGCAGTGTAAGTGATTGTTTCCTGAACTAATGCAATCAAACAATATAATTAGATTATCCTAAGCACTTGTTTGCATATTATTAAATATTTAATCTTAATTTATTTCCTTCTGATAGAAAATTATAAATAATGAAGTTAGATCAGCCCTGTATCACAATTGCTAGGTAAATCTTCTGGCAATGCAACCTGAGAGACACATTTTTATGGTTTTAGCAAGTCAAAAACAGGTCTAAAAGGATTTTTCTATGTTATCCATTGCTCATTTTTCATTGAGTAGGTAGTATTCATTGCTTATATTGGTATTTCCATGGTATGCATATGGTTTAACTGCTTAAATTTCCAATATTCAAATTGAAACTGTTTTTATATTTTGAGCTGAAAACAGCTGTCTCACATGAACTGAACTGAGACTTTTAAAAATTATTAATAAAAATGCCAAAAGACACATTTCACGCTTTCCACAGGGTGCTGATGCTTAGAATATGTTTTTTTCTGAGGCAACATGCAAATATGTAAAACAGAATTTCAAAGGAGAAGAGCTAGACCCATGGCTAAATGTCCTTAAAAATCTTATCCATCATTTGAATTACCATTTTTTAAAAAGTTATTCGCTTTTCTCTAAGTTTTCCTACTAAATGGCTTTTCAGACAAACAATGGATGAGATTTCTTAAGATTATTAAGAAAGGGGATATAAATTAGTTTTTCATCTACTTTCAAATCCTAGATAAGTGGAAAACATTGCACAGGATGTAAATGTCAATTTCAAGTCTATTTTGAAAAAGATATATCTTCTGGTTGACCTTTGTATTTCATGTTTGCCTGCTGCATCCCAGTCACTGAAGTCTTGAGAGCTACATTGCCAGGAAAAGTCTTTGCACTTCACATACAGCTGACTAGTTTTATAAACTCTGACAACTGTATTTGCTAGATCTTTATAAAACCATGAGGAGAATTTAGACACTGCTTAGACAATGTTTAAGATTCCTACTCAGTAGGAGCTGAATATCAGCTTAAAAGTTTCAGTAGAACAGAGCAATTACTGGTGGTTAAAATGTGCCAATAAACTAGACTAGTAATTTTGGTTGTATCAATGGGAGAAAGAACAAGTTCTGTTTTAAAAAAATTTAATGGATAAATGTAGTAGTCTGGAATAGATTATACAGTTTATTAGATGTCCTACTGATTTATTGCAATGCATGAATTGCCCATGAAAACTAATGGAAAATTCATAGCACTCTGTTGCTTCCAGTGTGACATTTACTGCACACTCACCCACATTTCTCCCAACAATTCAGGAGCATATCTCACAACTGGACAATTCAGGCACTTGAAAGAATTTGTGTTTATCGATATGCTTTTGTTACAAGGAAGGAAAGGTACTACTGCTCCTCAATTGGCCTGTTATGAACTCTTTTGCATCTATGTTTCCTTATATATATATATCAATTTCTAAGGAGATATGTTGTTATAAAGTATACTGCTGCAAAGGAATAAACTAAACAAGCTTAACTTTCACTAATTAAATTTGTTAGATATTGAGAGGGGCAATTTTTACACTGTGAAGAAGAAACACACTTAATACTGGGGAATAAAAGAGAAAAGCAGTCAGTAGTACGTGAAAAGTAAGTAACAAAATGAAGATTGTGATTAGTATGCAAAACAGAGGATTCCCTGTTCTAGTGCTGGCACTTTTAGTGTAAGAATGCTAAGCACAGTCTCAAGACACTGCAGAACATACTGCATGTCTTAAGAAAAAAGAAAGACCACACGAGAAAGATAAAGCTTTCCTGGACTTCTTAAACAGTGCCCTCTTCCTCATAGGACTCAGGTTTTCTGGTAGAATGCACATGCCCTTCATTAAGAAAATAGCAAATGTCCTCAAGGACTGATAGCATTTAAACTAGAGGGGGAAAAAAAGACAAAGATCAAAATAAAAATAAATAAGGAAACAAATTATGTGTTTAAAATTCCTCCTGCCTATGTGTAAGTGTCCTATCTTGCAAATTACTTGACTTAAAAGCTTCTGTGGTTGGCAAACAATAATTACAGCAGTAATCTCCAAAGGTGATTCCAGGAAGGTAAATAAAAAAGTGGCACAAAATATGCCATACAGTTGAAGATTTGATGTTCCTTGCAAATTTTTAACTTTAACCTACAATTTTAGGATTACTTTCTCTGTAAATTTAAGGTATGTTTTTCAGATTTTTGCCACTCAATCAGGAAGTACATCTAGTCTCACCTATCATTCTTTAGAAGCCTATATAACTGTCTGAATACTGTAATTTTACATCAAAACTCTGTTTTCTTGAATATAAAGAAATAAATGAACCTGGAAGTAGCTGAGTAGATGACAATTTTCCTAATGCTACCTTTTCCACTCTCAAATAGGAGCAAATTTACTCTGCAGTTCAGTGTGTCACAGCAGACAAAGGGAGGCGATCCTTCGCTTGTATTCAAATACTGGTGGTGTATGTGCCTGAAAGGCTGCGTCCAGTTCTGGTCCCCTCAGGACAAGGGAGACAGAGACATACTGGAGAGAGTCCACAGGAAGGCCACAAGGATGATGTGAAGGGACTGGACCCGTTCTCCTATGAGGGAAGGCTGAGAGAGCTGGGACTGTGCAGCCTATATCACCTCAGGGGGAATCTCATCAGTGCATATAAATACCCACAGAGATGGTGCAGCACGGACAGAGCCAGACTGGTAAGAGGACCAGAGGCAATCAGCACAAACTGAAACACAGAAAGTTCAAGCTGAACATCAGGAAACACATTTTATTGTGAGGATGACTGAGCCCTAGTACAAGTTGCCCAAGTAGTTTGTGATATCCCTCCTTCGAGATGTTCTTGGTCCTGGGCAACTCTCTCTAGGAAATCCTTCTTGAGAAGGGATTTGGACCAGATGACCTCCAAGGTCTCTACTAACCTCACCTGTTCTGTGAATCTGTGATCTGCCTTGATGTGGAGGATTCATATTCATATTTTAGAAAATGAAATGAAAATGTCTACATATAAGACTTGATTTAATCATCTCATGCTTTTGAGAATCCATTGAGAACCAATTTAACTTCTAAAAGTCACATCCTATCTGCCAGGTCAGTGCAGATATCTCAGGTGTCATAGAACATGTAAAATAACATTGTATGGGAATGCCCAAATCAGGAGAGCATTTGTAACAGACTGAGACAAATACATATGCATATGATAAGTGCTAATTTTTTTCTTTTTTTTATGAAAGTTGAAGAAATGCAAAAACCTCTATTGAGCTTCAGTTTGAAGACTTATTCTTCAGTTCTTTACCCTATCTCAAACTCCAGTTGAAGCACAATCTGCAAGTGACATTCATCTCATAAAGCAATGTCAGTTACCTGAACTTCAGAAGGCATTATCTGTTCTTTGTGCTCTTTGAGAACTTCCACAAATAAATTCAGAATTAGAGGGATGATAGTTTATGTGAAATTTAAAACATCTGTGAAGGATTGTCAAACAGAGTAACCAGAAGGGTGTTCAAATTAAACTCCACATATTTTTTAGATTTCTATTAATGCTCTTCTAGACTTCAGTATAAATTAGGATAAATATGATATATTTCAGTATTACCAATCATGTTTTTCCACAGTTTCCCAAGTATTTTTTCTTGATTTTCCCCTCTCCTTCTTCAGCATGGGGCATAGCCTCACTTAATGCCATTCCAAATCCCAAAATATTCTATTCACATCATTCTCATCTAGATGTTGTCACCTTTCTCTTTTTATATGCTGGAACCAATCAAACACTTTACATTCATCAACCCAGTATCACTTAAGTAACATATCATTCTGCCTGAGATGTCAACTGGACGTTTCAGAATGTGAATGGTCATGTAGTAACCTAAAGCAGTGATGGCCATTGCAGTTTTTAAATTTGAATGGTTGTGGACAAACAGAGCTACTTACTTGGATCTGTTGACTGAACTAAGTTGCTAATGGAAGAGAACAGAAACTCTGCTCCGTGAAGTGTCATTTCCAAGATAAAATCACACTGTCTCTCTCTTGAAATTAATTTGTTTCAAAAAATCATAACTTTTGATCTACAGCAGTAAGGTAAGCACTTGAATATTAATTCTTACTAAAAATAATAGAAATGTCATGGCTATTTTTTAAGGATAACAAAATATGCTTAAAACTCGTGGTCCTTTTTTTTCCCCTTTAAATAACTCTGATTTACATTGTTCAGTAAAATCTTGGTTATGAAAAGAGTTATTTTTCCCCATAACCTGACAACTTGAAGAAAGGCACAATAAGAAATTAATGTTAATGTGCATTTTATGTTAGATGTTTCTTTAGAATTTTTTTAAAGAAAAGTAATCAAATAGATGTGTAAATTAATACACAGCAAGCAAGAGCCAATTATGGCAATGATGGCTCAAGGTTAGCTTGTTGTGATATTTTTTAATTCAACAAATAGTGGTATCAACTTGGTGCTTCCATAATAGATGGTTATGACAGAGCTAAAGAGCTCAAAATGTTTTTGTAGTCCCCTGTCTAATTAGCATTTCTCTTGTATGACCTACATTTCCCTGAACTGTAACTGCAAAGACCCCCAAAAGCCTGATTTTGTTTAAAAAATCTTTTGTAACATGTTGAAGAGAGCAAAGGCAGAACAATTGGTGTTTATATACCTTCAGTTTGAAATAAATGATAAAATAAAGTCATATTGCTGCAGCAATTTGCAGAGGAAAACCTTTCCATGCTAGTTTATCTCTCTTGACTCTAATGGATGCCTACAGATGCTGTGCTGTAATAACACGTGTGTAGTTTACATTTCTTTGATTTTTTTCCTGTTTTTTCCATTGCATCAATTTTTTTTTTATTTTAGAATAAAGGAATATAGAAAGAGAACACACTGAATGTTTTAATGCTAATGATGTTCAGCTAAATTTCAGTTACCATCAGAGTCTAATACATCCAATGTAGATTTACTGCCAGAATATGGTTAAAGAAAATGCAGTATTGCAGTCAATAAGACTATAAGTAGTTATTTTAAGGACAAATACTTAAGTTTACATTCCTAAATCTTTAAAAATTGTTCTTTATATGCATTAATGTTTTGACATAGATTAACTTTAAAATGTATACTGAATAAATTACATCAAAATGCACTTTTTGTAGTTATTTTTCTCTGAGGTGCTAATGGAGTGAACTCTGAAAATACTGACTTCAATGTCTAAGTCATTCCAGTGTTGTCATTTTCTGCTTAATATAGTAATTCGTACTGCAAAAATCACAGAATCACAGAATAGACTGAGTTGAAAGGACCCAGAATGATAATTGAATCCAGCACTTAAGTGAAAAATGCTGCAAGTGTACCAATTATAAGCCAAGGGGAAAATAAAGAAAAGTGAAGGAGACCTAGTGCAGATATATTTGAAATTTATACTTCATATAAATGTATTGTTTCCCAACTCAGTCAAAAATTTTGTTGCCTTTAAGGAAGATGACCTGGTAATGAATTCTGGCATTTATAAGCAAACTCAAACCCCATACAGAATTGACAAGAGAATTGCAGGAAAAAAAAAAATCCATAAAACTAAAGGGAGACAAAAGGGGGATGGGGGGGGGTATTGGTGCATGGAGGAGTGACCTCACTACTCTCCAAAATTTCCTCATGGAGGGGAACAGACAGAGGTGAAGATCTCTTTTCTCTTGTGACTGCAATAAAACACAAAGCATTTATTTGCAGCTGTAACAGCAGAAATTCAGATTATATATTAGAATGGGGGGATTATCAATAAAGGGATTGTCAGGTGCTAGTACCAGCTCTGCAGGGAGGTGGTCATGGCCCCAACACTGTTTGCATTCATGAAACATTTTAGAAATATACTTTAATTTTTATTTTGACCTGTATTGAGACAAGTGTTGGACTTGAAGATCCTCCTGCCTCCCTTGCTAATCAGGACATTCTAAAAATCTGTGATTTTTAAATTCCAAGAAATAGATGCTATGGTCAGGCTCACAGTTTTCATATTTCCACTTCTTTGTAAGATGGGTAAATGAACCTATTTTGTTTCCATGCCCTCTTAACTGAGGGCCACAAAAGGCACATTGCTTTTGTTTTCTTGATTGAGATCATGTCTGGAAAAGAAAAATGGGTCATTGTTTAAAATGTGTTAGCTGGTGTATTGTACTTATCTTTATATGTGCAGAGGAAAAAATGTTAATAAGTCCTTACAGGCCCACACCACTCAGTTGATAGATGTTGGAAATTTAATTTTAATGTTACTAGCAGCAAGGATTATTTGAATCCCAAAATCTCTATAGATGCTATAGTTGGAAAAATAAACTGAAAAAATCTTTAAAATTACAGATTTTAGCTTGAAAAACAGTCATAACCAATTATATTTGACTTTATATATCGGTAGGGGAAAATGTTCACTAACATGTACTGAATATCTATATATTGTCCTTAATAGATTTTTTCAGACTCTATTTTTATTTAACATTTTAATTGGCAGTCCACCATCCCTTCTTTTTCCACGAGGCAAATAATATACTGATACGCAGAAAAGACTCTATAAGTTCTAGAGAGTTACAAAGTAGGTATGCATTTATTTAGCATTGAGGTGCACAGGGGTAATCCTCCCGAAGCATGCACACCAAAACTTCAAACTACCGCTCTATTTATTTTCTAGAAGCCTAGGATTACACAACACACCGAATACATATTCATGTCCTAGCCCCGCCTACACTCGCTCCGTATTCAAATGAACCAAAAATCCTCTTGGCGCTTGTGCCTCCCCAATTCAGGGGTCGTAGGGGTCTCTGATGAAGGCTTCCAAACTCTTCATCGCACCTGAACTTTTCAACTGTCTCCAGAGCATGTGTCCTAGCCGTTTTGGCACATTGCAGACCTTGAGATTAGTTCCTGCTGGTTTAGGGTTTTGGATTTATCACTTATCACTGGTAGCCTTGTACCCCTCACCCTGTTTGCAAGTTCTGGCTCCATTTATCACAAAGCAGTCTGCCTCTCCTCCCGATTTTTGCAAGCATAGTAAATGTCAGACATTTCTCATTGTCTTGTTTTTTGATGAACCGTTCCTTACTTTTCAATTTCCTGTCTCAATACTCACATGGAAGTGATGTTGTTTTTCCTTTTTTTCTCGCTCAGCATTACAGAGAGAACTGTCTTACATGCCCATTTAACCCATATCTAAATTCCTTCTTTCCTATAACTTTCTGAAAAAATATATAATCATCTTGCACTTTTCTTGTTTTCATTTAGTAATTCTTACAAAAGAAAAGATTTGAAAGGCTTATTAATCTTCATCTTCCGTTGGACCAACTGAACCAGAGCTAAGGTCAAAAAGATTTTTGTGAAAATGGTTTGACATTAACTTCAGCTAAGTTACTGTCTTTTATTTATTAATCTTTCTCTGAAACATGGGATTCAACACTTCAGGGAAATAAGATAACCTCTCTAAGGCTCCTGAGTGATATTTTTAAGTTAAAGTGTAGACTTCTGAATATATTGATTAGTTTGTTATGCAAGTTGAGGGCAAGGACTTTTAATGTTTTATTCTTTTAATAAGTGAAGGGTCATTTTTTTATCTTCTTTCATAGCTTCCTAAGTTGGTGTAAGATAACTTTTATTTTAATTAAGACAATCATGTTTAAGCAGAACATCTGGTCTGATGAGTCTATCTAAGGCCAAAATGCAAAAAGTCTTTGCACCCTAATGATACTTAAGTGATATAAATAGACTCTGATGATGGTTTCCCTCAGTTTTTTTAAATCAATGTAGAAAATCATAATTTTGAAGGGCTACTTATGGTTGCATAAATACCCTGTAAGATTTTTCTGGTGGTCTTTGACAAGGGTCTGCAGAATTTTCTAAGAATTCCTATTTAGTGTTAACTTTCTCAGCAGGGAACTTATATTAGGTTACCTTCTTTCCTCTTAAAGTCAAAGTCTCTTTCAGACATCAAGTGAATCCACTTAAATATAAAAAAAAACTTCCTGAGTAGTTAAGTACAACTTCTAACCTATTATAAACTATTTGTTAGTGTTTTTTCCTCAGTACTTATTGCTTGGTAGCTAAACAGTAATATGTATGGACACACCATTTCTGTTATTTTGAATATTTACTATCTCTAAAGTCAGATATGTCCTCATGAATCCAAATTATATGCTCACATCCATTTGTTCATGTAGCTTTTCTAATTTGATGTAAAGTTCTTGATTCTCAATAGAAAATCTGCCTTTGGTATTAAAAAAGTAATAAAAAAACTGTCTTCACATAAGTTAAACAAAATTGTGATCATTATGGTATATTTGCTGAAAAAATTATAAAAATTTTAGAAATTTTGACAGGATAAGGAGCTATCCTCCCTAGATTATTGAGATTATACCTTTGAGGTCTATTATCATGCATAGTTAAAAGTCACATCCCATTTTTCAGTAGGCGTTTTGTTCCTGACTATTGAAAATTATAATAGGATATTAAACTTGGTCAAGTGTGGAAAAGTGTCATTAAGCCAAAAAAGGTCAGGTACAGAAGTTTCTACTTTGGACACTTGATTAAAAAATAACTGCATTTTTAAAATTGTCACCTGGTCGTGAAGGAGTTGAATATTGTGATAAGACATTGCACACCTGTGGATTAGACCCAAATGTGATTATGAAAATGTCTTAATTGAATTTTATTAAATTTATTGAGGAACTCAGATTTTCAGTATATTCACTTCTTGACTGTATTGAACTATATTCTTAATATCCAGACTGGAGTGCTCATATGGATGGGCTGATTTTTTTATATAAACAGAATAAGTGTTATTTTGAATGGTTTAAAGCTAACTGTTTTCCCTGAGGACTGATAGAGTCCATCAAAAAATAATAGCAAAGAATTTTATTAGTCATAAACAGATGGGAAAACTCACATTATCTGCAAAAATTTTACAACAGATTGGGCTATTCTGGAGAGCCAGTTGTGGGGTTGGCAGGGGGAGAAGGGGAGGATTGTCCATTTTTTATCCAGGATATAAAGATCTTAACTAATCCAGAAGTTAAAGTCTGCATCAACTAAGAAAAAAAAATCCATCTTATAAGGAGACAGTATTAACGTTGATTTAATCAATAAGGTGCTGGTTTATTATCCTTCACTGCAGTTCTTCCACTGTTGGACTGTTTCCCTCTATTATAATAGATCAGATAGCCTCCTTATGTTTTCCAGTGTTTGCTGCAATCTTTATTATAGGACTAGCAATTTGCTTTTACTTTCATTCTAAATGTATTTTGACGTCCTTTGCACAGATAAGCTTTCTGTAGCTTTGAAGAAATAGGAATCATCTCATCATGTAATTTAGTACACTCAAAGTGCATTCAAAACCCTGTGATTGCATATAACCATGACTATTTTTCACTTGGAACACTCAATCTGCTATACATGATTATTTTTAGCTATTTAAAAAAGATCTGAGGATATCTCAAGGTTATTGTAAGAACAAAAAGAATGTACAAAAGAAACAACTCTTGCCTGTTTGTTTCCCCACATTACAGATCATTTTTTTGTCTTCCCAGGAGTGTCAGTGACATTCATTCTCAATAACCTGTGCCTGTCTGGCTCATTAGAAAAAAAGCCCAGATTGTTCTATATGATTCAGTATCTCCATGGGTGAATATTAAGGTAGCTGCATTTGATTATCTTCTCAGTAATATGACCTTGCAAGATTAATCTTAAAATTAAAACAGAAGAACTCACCAAGAGAACAAAAAAATCATGATTTAAGTGGACAAAAATCTGAAGAGAGAATAAAATTATTTGACCCTAACAATAAACATCAGCAAAGGGTTCAACTATGCTGATTAAGAAAATAATCCTAAAGAATGTTCATAACCAGGTGGAAAAATGTAGTCAAAATCTGAAATGTCCTCATTTTGTTTTCACAACAAAATGTTATTTTAAAAAGCAAGTCAATATGGTACAATGAAAATTGGCTTTGTGTCCAAACAATATGGAGCAAGATGAGATACTTATATCAATAATTTTTAAAACATTGCAAAACAGATTAGATCAATTAATTTTTATTATTTCAAGTAATTACAAACTTCCCAGAAAGGTGATCACTTTTTGGAAGGAAAATAGATTGAAAAACATGTCCTTGTTTCCTAACTGGGACCTCAATGGAGTCGACTTTAAAGTCAAACATGAAATTTTTCAGGAACAAAATGTTAGATTTATTTTCTAGATTTCTAAACATTTCTCATTTTCTGCCAAAAGTTTTAAATGTATGAGCAAGGTTTTGCAATTAATGCATGTGACTGAGTCCCAGAGGCTTGGTTTTCTTGGTTTTTTGTTTGGTTTTGTTTTTTGGGGTTTTTTTGGGTTTTTTTTGTTTGTTTTTTGTTTGTTTTTTGTTTTTTTGGTTTTTTTTTTAACTAAAATCTAATCCCATTGTGATTTTTAAAACTGCTTTTAGTCCTATAATTGATTTTCCAGGATTATTCCCTTTAATATTACTCAAATTTCTCTCAAGTGTCATGAACTAAACTTCTGCTGAAATCACTGCCTAAGACACACTGACCTCTACATCTTGTATCACCTTTTAGATCCTTTATTAGAAATGAACTGATCTTGCTCAAGTATATGTTCTCAGGACTGCTGGGCACCTACTGGTAAGTTAATTAAACTTCTCCACAACACATAAAAAGAAACTTACATTTATGTTCAGCTTTTTATAAAATGGCAATAGAACTGTTCAGAATATGTATAATGTATTGTAAAAAAAAACAATGATACTTAGCTTTTATTTAAGTCAATTCATCTTTTCAAATGCTTTGCAAATCTGTTTACTCACTCAACTTCTTAGTTTTAAAATATCAAGTAGAAATCTACACTGTAAAAATCATTATGCTTTTCAAAATAACCTATGTAAAGAATGGAGCTTTAGAATAAAAACTTTATTGAGGAAAAAAATACTTGCACCAATTCTTTTGCTATTAACACTAGAAATAACAGAATAGGGCTTCTGCTATGTACATGGATAATAAAACACATTTAATTACTCCTTTTATTTCGGTCTCAGAACTTTCAGATGCAAAGATACTAGTAAATAAGCTGTGGGCTAATACTAAGGACTTTATTAGCACTGTGTGTGGACACTATATGGAAATCAAATTTCCCATAAAATCTGATCATGAACATGTTTCACGTAGAGGCAAGGAAACCAGACATACACTTGGGAAAGCATTAAATATTTACTTCAGGAATGTATCAACTATTAAAACCATTCAGATTTTATTTTTATTAGATGAATGCTAAATTGTCATTTCCTTATATAAGGCATTTTTCTTTAACTCATGTAAAATGCAATGTACTACTTGATGTAGTACAATAAACAGTTGAGACTCACACAACTTTTGAACAAAACTTTTTTGTATTTTCTACAAGATCATGACTGAATAATAAACATCTAAAATTGACAACATCGATTCAAACTTTTAAGTCTCCCTCTCCTCTAGGTAAATCCTTAGGCATAATTTGCCTTTTACTTGTTTCTCTCTTCCTAAATACCTCTGATACTATCACCCAGAGGGAACTAGAAATATTTCTACTTATGATATTCATGTTCTAATGGAGAATATACTCAGCTGTGGGCTAGGAGGGCTAAACTGTGTCTTTCTGTTCCTCATACATTGGAAGTTAGACTCTTAATCCATGAGCGCATACCTTCACTCTACAAGTATTATGTAAAACAGTCACCCTTCTTCATTCTGTGCCTGTTTCCTAGAAGGACCAAGATCCCAAATGGATGTTTACATATAAAAGAGTCAGGATTCATCTTATAGCAGCCTTTCAGTACCTAAAGGGAGCTTATAAAAAAATGGGAGAGCAACTTTTTGCACAGGCAGATACTCATCTGACAAGCAATCTGACCTAGTAGGTAGTATCCCTGCCCATGGCAAGGGGAGTGGAACTAGGTGATTTTTAAGGTGTGCTTCTAAGCCAAGTAATTTTATGATTCTGTGATCCTATGATTCCTGTGATCTGTACTACAACAGGAAGAAGTAGAAACCAAACACAAACACTGTTGTCTGAAGGCAGATACCTAAAATGGAAAGGCAAAGCATCAAAATTATATGGATTGATTTATTCACCCCTGCATATCATCTGGTTGTCTGCCTGTTAATTATAGGCACAGGACAGTTATTCAGTTAAATTCAACTGATCATACCACCTCCTGTGGGACTGGCAATCTAAAATTCTAGAAGGCCCTTCTTCCTCTTCTGAATGATAGATATAATATCCTGTATTATATTTATCAGAATGAATACTGCAGCAATATGGATCCAGAATTGTTTAGGCTTAATATTATTTCTCATTCACATTGCAACCATGCAGAACTACACGTACTGCTTTCTCTTAGTTATAATCACTGTTTAACAATTCAGGTAAGATAATTTTGTTGCCTCATCTATCCTATGAACTATAACACTATACTTCTGCAATGACCCTTTCAGTTTTCAGTTGTTTGACTAGCTGGACATCCAACTTACCTTCCTGTTTATAGCCTCAGCAAACTACTCATTACACTCTGGGCATGCTCAGATAATGAAGACAATAGACACAGATACTAAACGCCTATATCAAATGTGTCAGAGCCAATAGAAGCAGAAAACAAGTAATTTCAATAGTTTGCAAATCAGTTTATTCCCCACTTACCAACTTTCAAGTTATTCTTAACCACCTGGATCCTTCTCTAATGTATTCCTGAAATATGCCTCATCATATTGTAAAGAGAAGAAACTTGTTGGCTGTGAGATTTTATTCATATATGGCTATCTGAAAAATGAACAAAAGTTAACTAAAGAAAGTAATTATTGTTCTATGTTTTAGTATAGTCAAAATGAGAACAAAATTTTTGTTTTCATCTAAAGTACTTGATTTTGTGTCTGATTTCAAAGCAAGAAGGCATGCCACTTGAGTATGGTAAAATTGCAGTTACTCTTGGCTGAGCTTTTGGAAATTCCTGATGGCATTTTTAAAATTGCTTAGACCATTTAGTGTTTTCTTATCAATCCTATTTGTTTTAAGGAAGTCCCAAAATGAATCTGCTTTTTAAAGTAAGAAATATTCTTGTTATCTGAAGTTCCATGGTCTGTCCTTATGTGTATTTTTTCTTATCATGAAAGAACCTATTCCTGCAATTCATTAAAAACTCCAATTCATTTTTCTCCTAGCAGGATTATCATTCCCTTTGTTATCACTGCCTTTACTAATCATTACATTTGTTATGCAATTTTTGTTCATGCATTCATTTTTTCATGTTTTGTTATTTCAGTTTGTGATTCTGTAACCTAAAATTGTGCTCATATTTCAAGAGCAAATTCTATACTAGATGAAATTTGACTTACCTCTTCTCAGATAAATTATGTAAGACACATATTAAAGAGAAGGAAGCTAATTATATGGTGTTCCTATTTGTCTTTGAAAGTATTTCTAGACAGTAGTGTAACAAAATCTGAGGTTCAGCATACACACAGACTCAGTGCTATATTATTTTCATATTTTTATTTTAACATCAATACAAAGAATTTTCTGGAGTTGGTGGTATACATTTAGATCTTGCAGAAACATATGGTAAGAAAAATATAAGGAACTGCTTTTCTATGGAGTGATGAAGAGATTGAAGACATACAATCCTTCTTATTAATAAAATGTTTATGTATATAGTCTCTTCACTCTGAAGAAAAAAACTGAATAGCTTTAGTTCATCTTCAAAGAAAAGAGGTTCCTGATATTTTCCTTACTGTCATCAACCAGTAAGAAAAGCAACAACAAAACCAGCCAAGAAAGCATCCATGTGATGCCACATGCGAAGACTTGAAAAAATTTTCTACAATTTTTCATTAGAGAACGCAAAAAGAGTCTAAAGATAATAAAAGTGTATGTGATAAATTTTTGAGGGCCTAGTTTCTTGCATAGTCTACAAGTGACAGAGGCTATGGTGAACCATACAAGGGGGATTTGATTACATATTTGTTTAGATTTATTTTCAGGAATCTGCCTAGAAGAGATGGTAGGTGTCCATTCACATAATTTTAAATAATTAAACATATGGAATTTGTATATTTTACTTGTTTGATTTGCAGGAGATATGTGAAAAATTTCTGTGTTTTTATCAATTTATGTATGCTTCTCTATGTTACTTATGTTACAAAAATCAAAAGACACTATTAGTATTGATTTGTATTATCACATTATTTGATAAATACCATTAGAACTTTAAAATATTAGCTGTATCCCAAAAAGAAATCATGCTACTTTGACATCATTATGCAAAATGGAAAGCAGGAATATGATTAAAAAGAATTAAATATTCCAGAAAAATGAAGGAAACAAGTGTTGACACAGACTCAAGAGAGAGAGTCTGCAAAAGAGATTTCTTTGTTTGCTCAGGGAAATCGCTATTTAGCCAGCTGGAGTCTTAAGTTCCCACCAGGTTCCCTCATACTCACAACTTTAAAATCATAAGAGGAGCAAATCTTAGGACACTTTATAAAAGAGTATTCTCAGTTTAAATTTAGCATTAATATACTGGAAATTATTTGAGATTGCCAATTTATCTTGTGTCAAAGTGTCTTGCACTAGCTAGATACAAGAAGCATAAGAGAGAGAGGAGGTAAGAATTTAGCTATCATTCTTTGAGGATCCTGTACAGCTAAAGAGACAAGTAAAGAAGAAGGAGAGGAAATAATGAAGAGATCTTAAAACTGAGAAATGAAACCAGAGATAGATGAGAGAAGAAAAGTGAAGTAATTCCTCTCATCTTCAAATATGTACAGTTATACAGGGAAAACTGAGGCGCTGGGTTGTGTACACTTGTAATCTCTTGTTTTGCTATCTTCTCAAGATATTTTAGAATTTTAGAAGAGGCTTGGGGCTACTTTAAAAAAAAGACATAAGCATCTTGGAACCACTTGTCAAAACACAATATTGACTTCTCTTCACTTATTGCATATCATTGTAAAATCTATCATGTCATGACAGCATACTCTGGAAAAGGATTTTTGGG
Source organism: Toxostoma redivivum (assembly GCA_013397375.1). NCBI lineage: Eukaryota > Metazoa > Chordata > Aves > Passeriformes > Mimidae > Toxostoma > Toxostoma redivivum. The sequence continues at coordinate 23,288 of VXBI01007460.1, forward strand.
CAACTTAGTGTAGAGGAAGTAGTGAAAAGGGTCTAAAATAGCTGATTGCACTTCATGGATAGTCTGTGTGAGGTTTATTTGACATAACTTTAGAAGTTTGTAACAGTCACCTGGTTCCCTTATAGCTCATTCACAGAAGTATTTCCATCTTAAAATGGCTGATTTTAATCATATCCCATCCATATGTGCCTGAAGGAAGGGACAAAGTCAAGTACTTTACTGTAGGTCATGCTCTAGCTTGCAGACTTTGGGCCCAGAGGATAAGATTCATATAGAGAAATTTACTAAGTGTGACCAACTCTAAGGTTTTCTCTCAAAGATTAAAGCTGCCAGCATTGCCTGTAGTGCATTTAGCAAAAGGAGAATGAGACACTCTTGAGAAAATCACTGAACCCTGTGCTGTAAACCCTATAACATTGCCTCTACATGAAATAAGGTCTTTTAATGCAATGGTTCAGGCACACTTATGATGTTGTTGGCAGCTTCTTTGAAACATAGATTTCAAAAGTAATTTATGTAGACAAAATACTGTGCATGATGCAAGTATAAGATTATTCAGTTTCATATTTTTTTCTTATTTTTCTTTAGATGATGAGATTAAAGTAAAATTAAGATAAATGTCATTCTTATACTGCTGGGCTTTATTTTTCTTTTTAACCAAGTCTTTATATCCAATGACAATGTTCTCAGAAAACGTTCAGAGAATTCAATATATTTTCTGAAAATGTAACTCTTTATGGCACTAGAAATGTCTCACACACACACAAAAGAAACTAACTTTTTCCAATTTTTGCAATGAGAGAGTGACTGTTTCTCCAATTTCCTATTCTGTGATTCCTGTAATCTATCAGTTTTCATTATTTGTCTTTCAGAATACTAAACATTTGGACTACTGTTTTCTATTTCCCCTGCAGATGATTCTGTCTGATTATAGTACACATTTAATGCCAAAGACAAAATTTATAGTATTAGGTTCCTGATATGGACTCCTAGATTCTCATCCCAACTGACCAGATTGGTAGGAGTGTGTCATAGTACCTTGACATATGTCTACCTGAGGAATCAGAAAGAGATGTAGCTGTGAGATACAAGAGGGAAAGGAAATTGATGATAAAAGCACTAATATACATTTGCTTGAGATTATGGGGTCAGGATGTGGCTGAAGAGGATGGCATGAGCTTGAAAGCTTTTCCTTTGATATTAGATCTATGGAAAGCTTAGATATGGTGTACAAGGTCCAGGCTATAGACATCTTGAATCTTTACTGGCACAGAAGAGATGATGAGGTTTTTGCAGGGAAATAAAAATTGCAGAATACTATAGAACATTTTCTTAAGTGTAGGCAATGTGGAGTATTCAAGCACAGGGAAAGGTGGACCAGTGTGTATATGCTGGTGCTCTCATGTTAATATTCTAATAAAAGTGTAACAGGATGCGACAACAGTCCAGAGCAGCAAATTATTTACATCTTAGAAGCAAATAGAGCCTCTGGCTTCCTATGGTTTACTGTCATATGAGTTAGGAATTTAGAATCTAAACAAATATCGTTAACATTTGACACTGGGTGAAATGCATCATGATCAGACTAAACCATTTAACAGTGCCTCTGGCCTTAGATTCTAAGACTCTATTCAAGTCACTGTCCCAGTTAGTTCAGTGTGCTCTTTCCAATAATGACAAATTAATGACTTTTGGAAGAGGAATAGTTAACCCATACCAAATCTCATGAACTGTAATTTATTATGGTTATCCAGGAAAACAAAAGAAAAATCCTTTTTCAGCTCCAGTAGAAAAGTGTATTTTTTGTTCGTTCAAGAAAATGAGTTAATTTATATCAGTAAATTATCAGATGTTTTTTTTCATACTCAGCTGTTGCAGATGGAGTAATGGACTTCACTCACAAGAGGAAAAAGACAATATAATTTATCAACACAAAGCAGTGAGTTAACAAAATTCAATATTAATGAGACAAAGGTTTAACAAGATTTGATGACAAGGTACACTTGATCATTTATTTCATAGAGACCGTGGTCAGATAAAGGTGTCAGGGAGTGCCACCCATTGAGTCATGGTTCAGGAAGGATGCCCTTGCTTTTTAAACTCCATCTCAGAGAGGCATCTAGGTGCAGCTGGATCCAATCCTAAGCCCAGACCTGGTGAATGGTTTATGTCTAAAGGATGAGATGTGCACAATCAATCCTTTATATAACTTAGTTAAGATTTCCAAGTTTATCATTCTACTAATCCCCTACTGAGAATCTGTTGTGGCAAGGAATCTCTCAGCCTCAAGGAGTAACCTTGAGAAGCATCCTTGCTCAAGAGGACATCCTGGTGTGCAGCCCAGGGCTGTGCAGGAGAGGTCCACAGCCCCAGGGTATCTACTATTTACAAACATTGACTTATAGTCATATTTGCATGCCTACAAGAGGTCTGGGTCATTGTTTCTAGACGGTCCCTGGAAATGTTGTAGTTGGTTCCCCAAAGTTCGCAGTAAGCTGGATGCAACCATCACAGACCCCACTGGTGGCATTGGCTTAAGACATGACCCTTTAAAGAATTACATGGTGTTGCATTTTTTTTAATATTGCATCAAGAGATATATTTTATATTAAAAATATATATATTTATTTTTANCCTCTACAGTATGTCATAGTACTTCTTTACAAAGAAAACATTTAACATTAAGTGACTCACATATTTGGGGTTGTGAACACTAACAGAGACAGAGACTTAAACATGATTTCATGATATCTGCTCTCCACTTTTGTAACCTCTCTCATCATTGGAACTCTAGGTACTGTGTAGACTTGTTTATTCAGCCTGTGAGAGTGGTAGGTGTTATTAATGTTCATTTCACCTACCACTGAAATACAGTAAGTACTGAAGAATACATGAGCATTACATAACAAATTGAAGCAGAAAGTCTAAAAGAATAGTACAACCAGTTGAAACCCAAAAAAATGTAGATAGACAGAACCTACCCAAGCTGGAATGAAGCCGAGACAGCAGGAACTAGTCTAATGTAGTGTACAATGGGATCTCAGCTGCCTGATTTTCTGAGGTCATACAAACAATGACATATCAAGTGGCACTGAACACATTACCCCCAAGGGATTGAGGGCAAATTTGTGACTTCTACCAAAATGCAAAGTCAAGCAGAGGACAAAGAGCATTAGAATTTTATGGTTCTTACCTTGAGCAGCCCAGATTTTACTATTCCATTCTTATTAATGTATCTCAGTAGCTTTGTGTCATCTATAAATATTATAGTGTGTGAGGAGCTCCATTAAGCTCTTAAGGATGGAATTCATCACATCTGATCTCAGCCATTTGAAGGTTAGTCACCTAGATTTAACTCTGTTCAGTAGTAACATCTCTCTCCCTCTCTCCCTCTTATTCCTCATTAGAGTTGAACACCTCACTAGATACCTAAGCTTTAGATGGCTCACATCAGAAGAAAGGAATTATCTGCTGAGGGACTGACCTCTCCAGAAGGCCTTGAAAACAAAATATTAAAACAAAAAGGAAAAAGCCACACAAGAACCAAAAGAACCCACAAACAAACAACAAACAAACAAACAAACAAACAAAAAACCCAACAAACAAACAAGCAAATTAAAAGGAAAAAATAAAAAGAACAGGCAAGAAGTGTAGATTATCAAATACCTTACTTCAAATAATTTTTGTGAGCTGTAGAAAATAGAGTGTTTCGTATATTGACTGTTTCAGTTTTATTGTGTAGGTATTGAGAGAAGGGTGAGTTTCCATGGTTAATCTTGTTTAAAAGGACAGCTTTTCTTGGTCTTAATAAATTAATTTTTAATAGTGCATCATAGTGGAAATAAATCATGCTTTATGTATGTGCCCTGGAAACCATAGTCTCAGGAGCACATTGTTTGGTATTTTATGTAAAAACACAAATCTGTTTCAATTCTGTGCTCACTGTACAGAAGTCCATATGAAAAGAAAAACAACAAAAAAAGCATGGTTAATCTAATGTTCATTCTTGTAATATTTTTATGGGCAGACATGTTAAAAAATTAGTGAGTATGATACCTGTTTGTTTACATTTGATATTTATTCCTTGAAATATGATTCAAAAGCAGAAGGAGAATATATACACTGGTGATATTCAGACTGCAGTTGCTGGAAAAGTTATATTAGATTCCATAAGACGTGAAAGCATTTCAACATATAATGTAAAGTGAGAGACATGGAAAGAAGGATTCCCAGTTTTATATTTAAATTTTTCACTTTAAAAATTATTAAGTTACTATATAGTAACAAGATATTAGGCTTATTGATAGTTACATGAAAATGCCATCTGAAAATAGATGGTATCTAAGAGGATACTTATTTTGAAAGGCCATATATCTTTGTTCTCATCTTGTTTTGTTACTTGGATATTTGGTTTTGGCTGCCATGTCAAAACGAAAGCTTTGGGCTAGATGTACCTTCAGTCTTGCCTCTTTTTATATTAATTTTTCACACATTCAGTTCTGAAAAAATCTGGAAAATAAATTGAATTATTTTTCTTGTGCAAGTAGCCACAAAGCAAGTGAACATAACTATAGATATTTCACATACCTTTGAAATCAATGTCTGAAAATTAAAAATTAATAGATATGACATTGATAACATTAAAGCAAGAAAGCTCTAAAAAATTAAAAACAATTAAGCTAATAACATCTGATACTAAATAAAATTTAATTTTTGGCAAAACCCCTGTGCAAATCCTAGAATATAAAAGTAATCTCATTAATGATGATATACCTGTTCTAAATCTCTACTTGCAATGTAACCCCTGCATTAAAATGGAATGTGTTCTAAAAGAATTTCATTACACACAGGTGTTTTTGTCGAACCTGGAAGTATTCTAGAAATGTAGTTCTTCTCTCTCTGTGACCTTGAACATTAAAGAAGTTGGTGTTAGATGAATAGAGCAAGAATGGATAAACAATCTTTGCAACTATATAGCAATAAATGAAGAATGACAGTTCAGTATTATGATAAAAGTCTCTGGGGTAGTTCCTTATTTGCTTAGTTGTTTAATACAAACATCTGCATGATAAACTCTGTGTGCCTGTGGACAGAATGTGTTCAAGAAGCTTCTACACTAGAGAGTAATTAATGTATTAAGAACTAAAAGGAAAGATTCAATAAAAATAATTTAATTATGAAATATTTAAGATGTAAAATAAAGCAGAATTGAAAACATGGAATTCATCCAAATACCACAAAATGCCATTTACTGTAGTGTTAATCTGTTAGTTATGGAAAATATTTCTTATATTTTTATTTATTGTCATAGAAATGGGTCTACAAAAAAAGAAAGGTAAAAATTCTTAGCCATTATGACGTCATTTAGACTTCTCACTAACAGTTTTGACATCTAAAGTTTCTTAATTTTTCTACTTGAATACATTTAATGGGAGGCCACATGTTTGCCATGTCATTTTCGAACAGTGAGGATAGACATTCTAGACAATGATTCAGCTCACCAAATAGTCCTTTTTAGCTTTCCACTGATTATGGAAAAAGTGGCCATGCTTCCACTTTTGGTGCTTCAGTGAGGCAAATAAAGCTCAGCAGAGTATATGCATAATTTTTTGTGGCCTTGCTTTAAAGCAAGGTGGCAGCACATTTTTACAAGGCAAGTTACAATTCTCTGATGTGTTAAAATACCAAAAAAAGAGAGATCAAAGATCCACAAAATATGTATGGCTATAGTGTGAGTCAATTTCTAATGCACTTTGACCTTCTGTATTTTTGCAACTCTGTTCCTGGCACAGAGATATTGATTGTCTAGTAGGGACAGAGCTTCATGACAAGCATTTTAAAATGATGGGTTACTGGAGATTGGTGAACTGCTTATTGCATTAGTACCAAGTTGTGCAGTTTTCTTCTTTGGGTTTTTGTTTCTGTTTGGTTTGGGGTTTTTTTTGTTTTGTTTTTTATTGTCTGTTTCTTTGGGGTATTTGTTTGTTTGTTTGTTTGGTTTGGTTTGTTTTGTTGGTGGGGTTTGGTCAAATTTGGATTTTTTTTTATTTTATTTTGTTTTGTTTTGTTTTATTTGGAAGTTTTTGTTCTATTATTTCTTAGTATTTTGAATATATTGGAAGTATGGAGATAGTTCATTAGTGCTGCATACACCAGGATTTGCAAAGGTGATGTATGTGAAAGAGGCTGAAGCTAGGCAAGGAGAAATAAAGGAGAGAGAAATAGCCAAGTCTATAACGGAGAAATGAAATCCAGTCAGTACTGGGCAGACACATCAACAGGGGTGGGAACCCCAAATAGTGAACCATGCAACCTTGATACTGTCTCATTCTGATATGGTATTTAATTGCAGACCTTATTTTTTTTTTTTCCCTACCATACCCCCACCCTCTTCAGGCTGAAGGACAGTGGCTCACGAAACAGCAGCTATTCCATGATTTGTTTCTTCCTCGTTGTTCAGTGTACGTCCCTAGGAGTTATTTACTGCATGCTATTGAAACTCCTCTTTGTATACAGAATTATTAATTTCCTCATAGACTCATTCCAACCTTCACTTCAGCTGATTCAGCCCTTAGCTATATTCAGTCCCTGCCCATTAACTTAAAATGTACCTTGTGATTTACTCTTTTCCCAGCTCTCCCCATCAAATCATTCTTCCAGCCCTACTAAATAGTTCACAGAGAATGGAGCTGCTGACTCCCAAGGCTGTAAAGGAGTGAGCCTTTTTTTTTTATTAATGCTCACTAATGGGTTTATTAATGCTCAGTAGGTATTTAATTTCATTGGTTCATGTTTCCTATTAAGAGCATATACTCTGTCCTCCTGAGTTGTCTGCATTTTGTATTGGCTAGCTAGCAGAGAAGTTCATTTGTCCTGTGCCATTACTGCCATCTGCCTTGTCAGGCCTTTCTTGAAAATGAAACTGTGTCTCAACAACTTTGCCCTTGGTTAAATAAATAAGCCATAACTGTAGCTGTAACATCATTATCTGAGTATGAGTCTGAAGGTCTTGCAATTTATTATGGTGATGCTGTCTTTACATTGCAACTTGACTTTATTGTATTCACCTTGCTGCATAACAGCATCTGCACAGCACTTGTGGTGGTACTGGGAAAAGACTTTTCAACTTTACAACTGCAAATCTATTCTAAGATTCTTCCCCTCCCACACAAACACCCATTTAGTCTTTCTTTCTTTCTTTCATAATCTCTGTCCTCGGACTCTTTATTTTGCTTGTTCAAGCTCCTTCCTCCTTGCTGACTTTTAAGCAGAAAGCACTGAAAGATACCATGGGGTGTTTGCAGTGACAACACAGATGTCATTTCTGAAAAGAGAAATTAGGAGTGGAAGACTGTAACAGCCATCTAGTACCAGCATAACTTAGGAGAAGATGAAACACGTTCTCAACTGATATAATTATGATAGCTTTGATAGCGTTGAAAACACATAATCACGGAATGATTATATGGAGGTGTTTATTGAAGAGCTCTGGGAATCAGGGGTACAGACCCAAATCTGACTCCAACATGGATCCGAGATGAACATGTTTTTATACCCTTTTCATTATATAACTATGTATTAATTATTAAACCCATATTGTTCTATTGTATATTAGATATATATATTGATCTTATCCTAGCATGTATTCTTGTAATTTTCATTAGGCCCCCCCAAATATTCTTTCTCATGATTCCTGTTACGATTACATCGTTTCTCATGATTCTTATTACGATTAAACAATAATTATATTCAATTTCCAAACAATCGTTACATTTAACAATTATATAATTTATCATATGATGATTACGCAGGTGTAGCTTCACATGATCTAGAAAGAAACAAAGCTCAGTATTTGTTCCCAGGGCCTAGTTCTCTTTCCCAGGCCTACTAGACCCAATCTTCTTTTCCACTCTCCCTGAACCTGTTGTATGCAGTTCTTCCGAATTTAGAAACATTTTAACCCTATGCTATCAGTTTCAAGTAAATTAATCTTGAAAATTATTAATATTTTATCTGTATTGTCAAGCTGAATTGTAGTATTCAAAGTCCTTGAGAAGAAACAGCAAATAGTAATAATGATAATATTGCTTTTCATTTCCATGCACAGTATGTTGACCTAATACTGTACAACATAGATATAGTGAGATTCCTTGACAGCAACATATTTCTAATTCTGTGCATGAACTATTTTATTCACAGTCTTGCCTCTACATTACAACAAAACTAATTGACAAAATTACCATTTGAACAAAATGAAGGTGGCAGTGTACATCCTTTGGGAAATTTGTGTCTAGGTAAATACCAGACTCTGAAAATGAGGGAGACCAAAGTTACACACATGGTAACTCAAGCTAATTGTTGTCTTTGGGCAAAGTCACAATACATAAAACACTCACAGTCATTCAGCTCTTGCAGATGGTGTGAACACTAGGGGTTTAAGTCACACTTACTTTCTAAGAGTTCTTACATCATCATTTTGCTAGGCTGAATTTATTTGAAGTAAAAAACATTCTGTACCATGCAGGAGGGGCAGCCTTCTGTCATATGCATTTAAACACTGAATTTCCTTTATGAAAACAAAGCAAAAACCCCAAAACACCCCTAAAACAAGCAAACAAACAAACAAACAAACAACTTCCCCCCCTCCCAAACAAACCACAGATTAAATTGATAATACCGCCAGTGAATTGTATGAGTTATTTAGATTTTTTGGGGAAGTTCTTTGATTAGTCTAATGAAATAGACTTGCAACATTATACTGAAATATTAATTCCTTATCACAACCTCTCAGAATGAATTAACAGAAATATTATACATCTATATATTCAAGACATGTAAAAAACAAGAAACCATAAACAGCAGAAAAGTCAGAGGAATAGGTTCATAAATCATTCTTAGAAATTTTCTTTTTATGGGCTTTAAAAATACTGTGTCCATATGTGGCTATGACTCAACAGTTAACTGTACAACTGTTACCTGTTTCTCTTGAAAAGGAGAAATCATCTTCAATCTGTGCTAAATACACCCTTAGCCAGTGTTTTCAGGTTTGAACATTTAAGACATTTTTTTAAAATAAAATAATGTGCTGAAAAGAATGTTTGGTTTTTTCTCAGTATTCCTGCTTATCTAATTTAATAAAATTGTGTAACTTGTTCTAGGTATTTTTTTCATCCTTTATTGTATTTCAGAAGATTTTCTTTGCCTCCCCTTTTCCACAGATATTTGTATTTCTGAATATACAATTAACATTATGACCATCTTTTCTTCTTTACCTGATCTATTTGCCCTATAGATTTTTCTTCTTATTTAGGTATATTTTGTAATCAGGTGTGGCTCTCTTTACCACTTCTTTCCTCCAATATCTTTTATGTCAAACTGAAAACATATATGCTTTCCAAATGTAAATACCCACTCTATTTTACATCTTTTTCTATTTCAATTCTTTTTATCATTACTGGATGCTTTGTCATACTGTCTGTATTGAGTTTCTTTTGGACAATGATATCCACTTTCCTTCATAAGTAAAATCTATACATTTATGTTTTAATAAAATTACTCTGCCCTAATAAATCTTTTGTTTAACGATTACTTTCTAATTTCAAGTACCTCATCTTTTTCTTTCCTAGCTGGCTGCCTTCAAACTTGCTAAATTTGCTCTTATTGAAACATAACCCTTTTTTGTTTCCATTACTGTGTTTGCTTCTGTTTCTTCCACTGTCTAACTGTTCTTTAGACTTCTCCAGCAAATCTTTTTCTTTCTCTCCATCCATTAAATAATTATCTCCATTTTACCCCATGAATTTGTCATACACTTTACTGAATAAATTTATGTTTCAAGACAAATGTAACATTGAAACAGAGATGGTAATTCTCCCTCTCTCAACTCCTATCAGTTTGATGTTTTCTGCAAATATGCTGATGTACTTTCTTATGATGCTCAGGTTGTTGACAGTGAAATTAATCAGAATCCAGTCCAATATTAATACCTAAAAGATGCCCCAGTGTGGAGGCTGAAATCCTCTCAGCAAGCCAGTGTGTTTCTCTCCCCTGGAGGTTATGCCCTTTGGCACTCCCTCACCTAATGGTTACAAAAAGTTACTCCCACCATGCCTCCCTTTTCATGTAAATTATCTGTACCTCATTGTCCCTTCCCCCTTTGTACCTCCCCTGAGCCCTCAGATGATTGGTTTAATGCTCTACCCTACCCCTCTGGATTTCCTATATCAATCCTGCTCCCAAAGACCTCCTTCAGCCAGTTTGTCCTTGGACCTTTTCAAGGAAAAAAGGGTAAAGCTTTGCTTTGGATTACCACACATGGTTCCTGTGTCTTCCTCCTGCGTCGGCTAAAGCAGAGAGCTCCTGAGGGAGCTGAAATCACTCTGTGCTCGGGAGCAAGCAAGGAGGATGTGCCTGTGCGCAGATGATGTCCTCCCCAGGATGCTTCTTCAGAAAGTCACAGTGCTCCAGCACCGCCCTAGGGCCCGCTGCAACACCCAGATACTGAGATGAGACTGATTCCTCTCCCTAGATTCTCCTTGTTGCTACTCCTGTAGAAGACTGTTGATATTTTCATTTTCGAAGACATCAGGACACCTTTATTTTTCAAAGACAAGAGAGAGTAGTGTTGTAATGATGTCAGCAAAGTCCTTCAAAACCCATGGCTCTATCCCATCAGATGCACATCAGAGCAAAATGTGCCATTTAGATGACCATTTAATTTAAAATTCCTAGATTTGTGTTGGCATTGCTTTATTGACAGTTCTTTGTATCCAACCCACAATACTTTATCATGTTTTTTCTTTCTTATCATCTGGAAGACTTTTATTTATGTAAGTTTAGCAATTAAAAGCTAACTAAACAACTAAATATTTTTGTCTGCTACTGTTACACTTGTAACACATTTTATGTTCTTGACTTTCACATAGCTGACCCTATGTTTTTCTATATTCCCTGTTTTGTTTTTCTACTGTGTTCAATACAGTCATTACCTGCTATAACATTTTTTTTACATTAATCTTGTTACTATTTGTGGTGAAGCCCAAAAATATATGAGAGATCAGGAGCCTGTGTTCTTAGTCCTAACTTAACCTAGACTTCTGTCAATTCTTTTGTATGTGGATTTGGCATTGATTATTTTGTTAGACTCTTTATAAGAGAATATTTTTAAAAAATTGATTATGGTATATTCTTTTATGTAAGAAGGTCAAATAGTACATAAGAGTGGGAAAAATATTGTCTTACTTAATCCTGAAAATTTTGGGAATTTGGATACCTAGAGAAGTTTTGAATAGTAAAACCTTGAAAAATAAGTCAGGACAAACCAAGAAAACAAGGATTAGTTTTATTTATTTTCTGAATTTTGGTTCCACATGGAATTTCCAAATTTTTGTGTAACAAGAAAAAAACTGTAACATGGAAATACATGTTTATTTTAAAAAATCTGGTGGTGAGTATCCCAAAATACCGGCATAAGCTAGTCAGAAATCTGTTGATCATACTGACAGTAACTTTAAAACATCTATCTGAGTCACAGACGCCCAGACTATAGCTAAGTAGTGTTACATTTTATAAATGGAATTATCGCTATTACCTGTATTTCTACCTACTGTAGTGTAAAATTTAAAGCATGTATGAAATGATTTAACATATTTGGTGCCAAAATGGTAAAAGCTTGACCCAAAACTTCTTAATGTAGAAACCACTGTTTCTTAGAACAAAACTAGGAAATAAAATAATTAATTACTGAGGAAGTAGATGTGATTCTTTGTTTGCCTCCATAATTCTAAATAAAGTCAGTATAGTTGGCATAAAGACGTTTATAAGAAAAGAAGATATTCTCACTTCTTTAATTGACATATATCACAAGGAAAATCTTCAAGAAAAAAAATATTTTATTAATATATTTTTTCCAAATAAAATCTTGTTTTAATTATTTCAATTAAAATTATTTGTAGAATTTATTTTTCCAGCAAAGTCCATTTTTAAAGGTTACTATTTCAGCAGGTTTTTCTTAAATCCCTGTTCTTTGATTGCTTATATAAAATAGACTTATGAGTTTCTAACATTAGCTAAAATTCAAAATTATCTTGCTTAGTGAATATAACTTTTTTCTCATCCACTCAAACTGAAAAAATATAGAAATTAGCTCACTATACAATCAGAGTGTACTCTTATAGTAGTATATTAGTTCAGCCATTTGTCTACCAAAAAAAACAGTAAGGTTCATAAACCCAAGCACATGATGTGAAACTATTTTAATCACAGGAAATATTTTTAATAGCACTTCTTTTCTCCTCTGGGCCAAACAAAGGTAGTTTCAAGGATCCATATAACACTCTCATATGTCAAGGCCTTTGTCCCTAGCCCTAATCCTAACCCTTGCCACTTAGTTAGATTTTACAATTTTAAATTGAAGGGATGAGTTAAAAAAATCCTAACATGCCCTGTTTAAATGCACAAGCCATCAAGCCATGCAGTGACCTAGAAATGAAGGTTGGAGGATTTTTTTGTATAAATTGAGACTTACATCCCACTGTAAGCTACTGACTTGCTGAAATCAGATATTCCATAGAAGCCTTCCTGAACATTTGGTCAGAAAAGATCAATTCCTAGTGCATCTTTCTAGGTAGAAAATAGAATGCACTTTCTCCAAGGAAAGAGTTTTCTTCACCAGAAAATTTTACATGTTAAGGCTCACTCTTTTATTACATCTAAAAATCAGAGAAATTTGACCATTAGTGGGAGTGAAAGGAAATTGTAAAAGGGATAAAACTCACCAGATTATCGCTCTTGGCCAAAATACCCAGTTTGATAAAAACATTGTACTGGGATTATTTTGGTGGTGGTACTGGTTGGTTGGCTGATATGGAGTTTTTTATCCCTACATTTTCTCTCACTTATGATTTTATGTTTTGCTATGATTACCCATTCCAGGAACAGAACATCTCCCAGGTAAAATGTTGACAACAAAAATGATTACTTTTTAAAAAAAAAAAATTAAAATTTTTTTAATTTATTTTGATGGGTCTTTAAAAATTATGTTTTAATGGGGGTTTGTTTGGTTAATTTTATCATAGGATTTCTCATATACTTTTGGCCAATGAATGTTAGGTGTCTAAATTAGGCCAGCTAGTTATTTTTACAGTCAAAATTTTATGATTTAAAGATTCCAGCTATCTGCTTCCATGGCTTCAAGAAGTATCTGGACAATGCTTATACTATTAATATCTCATTTCTGAAACTAAAGCTACTTAATAATACACAACAGTGAAACCAGAATTGACTTAGTGCTCTAGATGAGAACTCATTAACTTTTCATTAAACACACTGTTTCAAGTACAAATGCATTTTCAGATACATTGTTAGATCATTTGCTGCATATTCCTGTTAAACTGACAATTTTCTGTGGTCAGGTAATCCTCCCTCTCCCCTCTCCAGCTATTTTCTCCTTTCAAGATCTTCTATCATTCTCTGAAAAGTAATAGAAGTGGCATGAGCATGCCACTGAAATGTTAATTTTTATCTCATTTTGTCTCAAATAATCAGAACTTCTAATTCTTGTACTATGGTATCTTAAAGCTCTCCTCCAGAGAAAGAACTTTATAAGTAGACTGGAGTTTTTGTTTTTCTGTTTGTTTGTTTGTTTTGTTTGGTTGTTTTTTTGTTTTGTTTTTTGTTTGGTTTGGTTTTGGGTTTTTTTTGTGGTGTTTGTTTGTTTGTTTTTGTTTTTTTCCTGTGTGGTTATGGTGTTTTATTTTGTTTCGTTCTGTTTTTCTAAAAATTATTCGATTATTCTCCTTCTCTTATCTGAATTAAGCTTGATCGTCTTCAAACACTAAAATCCTTAAATTTAACTGAAATCATCATCCAGCAGTTTTATCTTTGAGACACAGCTCAGTATAAATGAATCTGTAGTTAATGGAATATTTTTTCATCTTTATTTATAGCTTTTAAATTTTTAAGAGAAACTTTGAAATATCTTAATTTAATCCTAGACCCTGTTTTTCCCCCTCCATCTTATTCCTTTTTAGTTTTGTGATGTTTGACAAAATTTTGCATGACTTGCAACAGAATTGCAGAATTTGACCTTCATGATTCAGGAGATAAAGGAATTAAAAGTTTAAATTTTATCAAGGACATGAAGCATAGACAACATCCATCACATAAATGCCAGTGGAAAATTCTTAACAAATGAGATGAAACTGCATATTAATAATAAAGTTAACATATAACTGTTTAGGATTAAGTTAGATAGCTAGCCTGAGCCACACATATAGAGAAGTATTGTGAGTTATGTATTCTAACCATAGACTATCATTTAATTTTGGGGAGTTACTGATTTCTATTAGAAATTTAATGTGTTCCCACAATATCCTGCATTGTTTCCAACACATTGCAAGATAATATTAATAACTAGCTTAAATATAAACATTTGCAAGATGAATTATTAATTTGGTGAAATTAATTACATTCCTCATTATATAATGTCTGTCCACAAAAGTTTCATAAAGTATTTACTATAAATAGTATGAAAGGGTATGATAGAATATTTAATATTATTTTATGCCTTTAGCTTTCAAAAAAGTGCTTCCATATTGCTTATTTTAAATGAAAAGAAAACAAACAAAATACTAAACCTTATAAAAGTAAATAATTTCTCCAATAGAGCAATACTTAGGCAAAAGTTAGTTTTAGACAAAGCATGGCACTTTTAATGAAGCATAGCAAATGAGGCTGTTTGAATCATGTTTCAGATATATTTGCTTTTCTGTGTTTTATAATAGTGCTGTAATTATTAAGTTGATAGTCTATTAAAATACATGTAATGCTACAACATTCATATTTTGTTTAACATTCTCTACTTCTTCACTCAAGTAAAATGACATAAAATGTTTATATATATGTATAATATTTAGTGCAAACAAACAAATATAGAATATCAAATCATCAAATGGTTTGTTTTGGAAGAGACTTTTAAAGACCATCTTGTTCACACCACTTGCAATGGGCACAAACATCTTCCAGCAGATGAGGTTACTCAAAGCCCCATTCAACCACAACTTCGACACTTCCAGGGAAAGGCCATTCTCAACTTCGTCTTGGAAATCTATTATAAACCCATCCTCTTTCAGTTTAAAACCATTACCCCTTGCCATATCACTACAGGCTTTGGCAGAAGATTTCACTCCAGCTTTCATATGAACACACCTTTTAAATATTGAAAGGCCACAATAAAGTATCTCCATCACCTTCTTCAGGCTGAATAACCTCATCTCTCCCAGCTGATCTTCATTTGAAGAGATATCTTAATCATGTCAGTGGTCAGTTGATACCCTCCTTATTTCATTGTACTAACTAACATCTAACAACTAACATCTTTTTGTTTCCATTTTTTTTTTTAATTTTTCAGTTTAAATATCAGTCTGTCTTATCTTTGATAGCTATGAAAGTATCTATTCACAAAACCACTTGTGGAGTAAGATTTATCAAAGTAAGCTTTGATCAATAATGTCAATGGGTAAAAAAATCATCTTTAGTTTAATTGCTATTGTTTGATGAATGACAAACCTTCCAGCAGTTTATATAATATGTATTTCTATTTAACCTCTTGACTTTCTCCGTCTTTATTCAATTACTATGGCATCTGCTGGAAAAGCTGCAACAGTAAGTAGTAAAGTGCCCAGGAGGTTGTTGGAGTGTGGTGAGGATAATTTCTTCCAGGTTATAGACAGCCCAAGAGAAGAAGCATTGCTAGATCTGATGCTCACCAGTAGGAATGAACTAATTAGAGGGGACAAAATTGGTGTCCACCTGGGCTGCTCAGGTTATGGTGGAATTCACAGTCTTGAGGAATATGGGCCAGATGAAGGGTAGAGTCAGAGCCCTGAATTTTAGGAAAGCAAACTTTCAGTTTAAGTTCTTGGATGTGAGTCACTAGGAAACTGTTCACAGGGAGAAAGGTACTGAACAGAGCTGACAGCTCAATAAGGAGATTATAATTAAAGTTCAAGGTCTCTCAAAGCAGACAAGGAAGGCAGGAGATCCAGCATAGCTGAATACGGACTAAAGTGTAAGAAAATGCACAGGAACTTGTATCCTGGGAAGCATATATGTACGCTGCCTGGATGTGTATAGATGGGATAAGGCACAGTTGAGGTTGAAATTGGTGAGGGACATGGCCAGAGAAGAAAGAATAAAGAATTTGTACCTCCCATTCTTAAATAAGGAGAACAAACAACAAACAATATGGAAAATGCTGAGGTACTCAACATTTTTTTGCCTCACTTTACAATGCTAATCTCTCTTCCTACTCTCAGATCCCTAATCCTCAAGTATTAAGGGACAAGGATTGTGTGAATAAAGTCCCGCAACATAAGTGAAAATCAGATTTGAGATCACATGAGGAAACAGAACATACACAAACTCAAGAGACATGAGATGATGCATCTCAGGGTCCCAAGGTAATTGGCTGATGCAGTTGTCCAGCCATGTTCCATCATATTTGAAAAGTTGTGGCAGTCAGGCAAAGACTTCAGTGACTGTGAAAAGAGAAACATCATGACCATTTTTAAAAGGGTAAAAGGAGGACCCCAGTTACGAACAACCAGTAAGCCTTATATTTGTGCCCAGAAGGATCATGGAACAGATCCTCCTGAAAGATATCTCAAAACATGTGGAAGATGGGGAACCAGTTAGAGAGAGGTAACGTGACTTCACCAAGGAGCTGTTTATCTATATATTTATCTATTATATTTATCTATCACCAATCATGCCTTATTATCTGTTGTCCTATGATGGAGAGATAAAGGAAGTGCTATGGAGGTTCTATATATACTTGGACTACACATACTTGGATTTCTATAAGGCCCTAGATACTGTCTCCCTCAACATTTTTGCCACTGTATTGGTGATATGTAGGTCACTAGTGGACTCAGAGCAGACCTGAAGAGAAGAACTTGGGGACACTGGTGAATGAAAAAATGTGCCTTAGCTGGCAATCTGAGCTTCCAACCCAGAAAGCCAACTGTATCCTGTTTTGCATAAAAAGAAGTGTCACCAGCAGACTGAGGGACATGATTCTCCCTCTCTGCTTCACTTTGGTGAGAGCCCACCTGGAGTTCTGCATCCAGGTGTGGGCCCCAGCACAAGAATGACATGGACCTGTTAGAGTGGGTGCAGAGGAGGGCCATGAAAATGGTAAGAGGAGTGGAACAGCTCTCCTACAAGGACAGGCTGAGAGAGTTTGAGATCCTTAGCAGGAAAGGAGAAGGCACTAGGAAGACCTTATTGTGGCCTTTCAATATTTAAAAAGGCTCATACAGAAGGTGAAGAGAAACCTTTTTACCAAGGCCTGTAGATGTGGCAAGGGGCAATGGTTTAAACTGAAAGAGATTGTTTCAATTAAATTGGACAGTGATATAGATAGATGATCTCTAAAGGTCATCATGAAGTGTAGTAGCAGATAGAGATGATCCTCCCTCTCTACTCAGCCTTAATGAGGTCACATCTGGAGTGCTGTGTTCAGGTCTCAGCTCATCAGTGCAAGAAAGACAAGAAGCTGCTGGACAGTGTCTGGCAAAGGGTTACAAAGATGATGAGGAGTCTGGAGTCTCTCTTATGAGGAGAGACTGAGGGAGCTGAGCCTGTTTAGTGTGAAGAAGAGAAGGCTGTGAGGGGATCTCAAAGGTGAGCGCTGCTAGACTCTTTTAAGCATTGCCCAGTGACAGGAGGAGAAGTAATGACTATAAACTAAAACATAAGAAGTTCCACCTCAGCATGAGGAAGAACTTCTTCACAGTGACGATGTCAGAGCACTGTAACAGGCTGTTGTGGATTCTCCCTCTCTGAAGACATTCAAAACCCATCTGGATATCTTCCTGTGCCACCTACTTTAGGTGACCTTTCCTGGGCAGGGGAGTTGGACTGGATGGTTTCCAGAGCTCCCTCCCAACCCAAACTATTTTGTGATTTTGTGATTCTGTGATTCTATGTCCTTTCTAACCAAGCCATTTTTTGATTCCAGAATTCTGCATTCAAGGAACATAACAAAACAAAAAAATGTGGTATAAAATACCACATTTCAGCATTAGCTCAATGGTTCTGTAACTGCCACAATAAATGCAATGGATTCACTGCATTCATACAGCTACTAGCCATAACTCTTTTTTTCTGTCATAATAAAGGTTTCATGTTCCCCAGGTGAGCATTACAGAGATTTTCCTCTGACCCTTTTCTACTTTGATCTTGGCAAAGGTCTCACAGAAGGCTGCCCTCAGCTTTTAAGGGCTTGGGTTATGACTGAAATGTTAAGGAAGACAATTTTTCATTAAAAGAATGTGCTGTGATGGCACAGTGGGGAAAAAAAAGTATTATCTAAGGTAATACACTGTGAAAAAATATTATTCTAAAATACACATCTTTCTGTATTCGTCAGCTGCAGAATAAAACCAGTGAAATTTCATAATACAATGGAATAAGATAGATAGGGAAAATTCAGGGAAAATGGTACACCTATAGTATCCAAAAGAAGAAAAATACACATAATCAAAATTGGGGAATTTTCATTCATTTAACTTAGCTAGTAAAAATTCTGGAAAGTTACTGAAATATTTTGTAATAACAGAACTGAAAAAGACCTTCTTAGAAAGCCTAGATACTTACCTTCTTTTTTCCAAAACTGTGGAACTCCTTTGAATGAAAAGTATTATAAGTCAGTCTACTTCTTTCTTCCGTTTATCAAATGATGTTAATTGTTAATATAAAGAAAATAGCATGAGGACTTAATATAAAAATTGCCACACAATCCTAGGCATACCTATTCATAATGAGGGTCTTTTCTGGATTAGTACTGTCTCTAGCCACCTGTCTTCTGCTTTGCCAGACTTAGCAAACATCCATGACAGATGCTGCAGAAATAAGCATCTGTTTAGTTTTCCAGATATTTTTTTCTATTCTCTTAGCCAAGACAATGGGGAAGAGATAAGGACACTTGATTTTGTATGCCTATTGCATGTATGTGCTTACTAACAGAAAATCCGAAGAAAAATATTGATGAGCATGATCCAGGACTTGACTTAATCTTTATCATCTTTGCTGTTAACCAATTTCTTTACCTCTTCTTAGATTTGTGAAGTGATTTAAATGCTAATAGTACTCTCAGTAAGAAAAAGACAAGATAGAGAACCTGGACATTTCAAGACAAACCGGAAATATGTGTCAATCACAGAATGTGCTATTAAAAATGGCTGTTAAAACATTGAATATATAACTAGATTTCCACTGCCCTAAGTACTGAAAGAGATCTGGTTTTTAAATACAGCTGTTCTGATAGTGTTGCAAGAGTACAACACTAACGTAACATAACACAAACAGGCATTTTATCATTATGTCATGCAGTTCATCTCTGAGTGGAATTATCATGGGGGACAGTAGTAAAATCTAAAAATATAGTGTATAATTATAAACTGGTAAATCAAAAGTAAGCAATCTCACCGCAACAAGTGTCTACAGATGGACAGTGAGATTTATATCTGGGATTACTAAATCAATGAACTAAGATCCACTTATTCCTATTGGACATTCTTGTAGTAGTTCACCAGAGTCTCTTAACTAAGAAATATTTAGAAAAATGGTAAAACCTAAACCTTTCAGGTTAAACTGAGTCTTTGGACTGAAGGAGTCAGCAGCAAAGCCTAAGAAACAATGTGCATTAGCCTGATGGTCATTGATTAGGGAAACTTGTGGATGACTCAACTGGATTAAGTTCCACTAGCAGATAAAGTTTTATTATTGTGGATGTCCCAGGATATCTAGTCTGGCCTTTATCTGCCACTTCAGAAAGTAATGGGCCTTGAATCATGGTTAGCAACCTGATATGGACATCTCAGATAGTCTAAAGTATCTGAAAAGGAACAGGATGTCCAAGTTTGAGGAATTGTATCACGTGCAGAGAGACAATTTTTTTCCTTTTGATTATGGTCAGGCGATGTACTTATTGTCTGCAGAATGTAACAGAATAAAAAGACTCTGTAACACTTCTGTTATTAATGGAAAAAGATTGTAATCCCCCAAGAAAGCTTAAAACATTTTTATTATAATCACAGTGTGATGGTAATTCCTATATTATAATTACATTCAATGTGTTATAGAATATCAATATAATATAAAATGCACTGTGTATGCATCCTATGCAGTGTTTCAGTACCATTATACAATGGATGTCACGATATTTTCTGTCACTAACTGTTTCAAAGGATTAATATTTTCTTGTTTCCTGTGGCCACAGTATGGGCAAATTACTACTCATAGCATTTTTTTTCTAAATTGAAAAATAGTTACTATTTCTTGAACTATGTATCTGTGTTCTTTTTACCTATGGAAATTTTAAACACAACATGAGAGCTGTACTTCTGAGCACCCATAATAAGACCATGTATTGGTTACTTTGGCAGAACTCCCTGGAAATGTATTCAGGATTTTAGAGCAATACATTTTGTGAGTTACATTAGGCTCAGGTCTCAGCTAACACCTCCCAATTACCTGTCATGGATGGTGCTTTACCTTCAAATGAACTCCATGAAACCACTAGTAAAAAGGCAGCAGAAAGTTAAGATATCAATTATCCAGTACTACAAAGTGCTTAAATGCAACTTTAATGCCAAGATAGATAATTTGGAACTGAAATCTAAAGCAGTGTGCCCATTTTAAGCAAAATGTACTATATATTGGTAAGAAAAGGAACTATGGAAGATATTGAATGATCAGAGATTTAGATTAGAAATAAAAAGCATATTTAATATAAAAAGAGCACATTTCTGCAGGTAGAGGTGCCTCTTCCAAGGCAAACATTCTGCAAGAAAAAAAGTCTAAAATTCCTAAATATGGGCATATATATGGCTACATATCACAAGGTTTTAGAAATAGTAAAGTACTGAAAAATTCAGGTTATTCACATGTCCAAATTCATTAGCTCTTCTGAATACTCAGCAAACAGCAAGAATTGTGGGAAAAATCCTCAGAACAAGAGAAGAGCTAATTTGAAAGTTCTTCTGCAGCCTCAGGGAAGCAGCATTCCCTGCCCTTCTACATTCCTGTTGTATGTAAGAAAGCCATGAGCAATCACTAACTGAACATTTCTCCGTCCTTACTACACAAAGCAATGCTGGGCACTGATTGCAAGATTGCACTCCTTCAGAGGAAGGCCTGAAAGACTACACCAGCCCTTTGCTCTACTTCTTATCTTCTGTTAACAGTAACATAGCAATTATTCTTGTTGATGTATCAAATCATATGGTCTTGAGATTTAATATCTTGTGGTTTTTGTTTTTTTTTTTAATGCCTGAGAGCAAAGTGAAACAGAAGATACTTGTAGTAAGTAAAAGCAGTGAAAAAAGAGACAAAGAGTAAATTTAGTATCTCCATCTGAAAATAGTTATTTATGTCTAAAGGAAGACAAAATACAAATGCTCTTTTAGTGAACCTTTGTTAAAAGCAACCACTTTTGATTGAACTCTGATTCTTTTATAAGGAGTATATTAAACATAATAAAATACACAGGGCGGTGCACAGGAAAAAATAGCTAAATTTTTCTGTAGACATTGATAGGTCATCACTTTACATTTACTTCCTTTTCTTCTGCTGCAGATAATTTGCTTTTGGAAAATAATCTGCATTGCTCAGACGGTAATAATTTTTGGATTTTCAGAAGTACTTTTGACACTGTCACAATCTAAAAATTTCAGAAAAAATATTTTTGAACACCTCTGAATAGTTTTTACTTGCGGTTTAATTTTAGCTAATAAAGTATTTACTTGATATCTACACTGCACATCTCTGGTACTTAATAAAGTATTTACTTGATATCTACACTGCACATCTCTGGTACTGGAAATGAACCATTAGGTGACATATAGAAAATATTCCTGGGCTCATTTTACTGAAGCGTCTGCTTTAACTGTGCATACAAAGAAAGTTGTCTCTTCAGAGGGAGTTTTGTAGTTTAGCATTCGGATTACTGAAAAAAAATTCCTTGTCAGTTTCAGAAATGCACTAACAAATTTAGTTTTTTCATAATGCCCAGAAAATCACAGTACTGCAACACTAACCCATGAAAGTGCTGGGTGAAGACCGAAACTTTCAGAAATTAACTGAACCTGATTTGACTTCTATCTCTTTAATTGCACATTTACAATATTTTCAGGCCATCCTCTTGCTTGATCCTTTCTCAAGAGAATAAGGCTCCAGGCACCAAACAATATACTCCACTTTCAAATCTCCTTTATTTAGTAGATTTTAATATGAGCAGACAAAACTGGTGCATTCAAAAAGACTTAGCAAAGCAAAATATGATTAAGCTTCATTAATGTAACAATAACATCTTTTACATATGAATTCTTGGACTATATTGTCAAATATTTGCAGGTAGTTTCTATTTAGTGAGCTTGCTACTTACAAGAGATTTAGCAGGAAACTGTAAAAGAATCCCTCACAATAAGATACTTACTGTCATTTGAAGGATGGTTTTTGCAAGGTTTCAGAAAAGAAGTACACACTTTTTTATTTTTTTTTAATATAATAGAATGGAAATTGCAAGTGAATCTGGCCCTGAGTATAGAAGAGGTGCAGGCCAATATTTTTAACTAGAGACTCATACCACGTAATAGCAAGATGATTATTCTTCTATATAATCTATTTATTATCTATCTATCTATCTATCTATCTATCTATCTATCTATCTATCTACCTATTATCTATCTACTATCTATCTATCTGTGTAATCTATCAATCTATCATCCTAGCTCTAGCTCTCTTTCTACTTTGAGAATTCCTAAAGAAAAGTAACTTGTGGAGTGAAATACAGTATCTTACATGATTTATAAGAATTCCATAGCATTATGTTTTTATGTGTATGCTTGAGTAAAATCTAGCTATTTTTTGAAATTTCTTCTAAAAAAGTATACTTTGGAGAAGATTTTACCTAGAACATTTCAACAGAAGATTGCTGTTTGATCAGAAATGTAGTTGTATTTCCAGTGCTCACCAAATGCTGCTTGTTTAGCTTTGATTTATTCACTGTAAAGGGCTTTAATCAGAATTGAAGTAGCAATGAAAACAGAAATCAGCATTCATGATTTCATTTGTCAGAGGAAAAGATACATCCCTCAATATGACATTAAAGTTAGGTTCTACTGTTAGTTGACCAATAAATGTTATCTTTTAAGGTGTACATACTTCAGTGATATCAGCACCAACAACTTAGTTTCTCACATAATCACTTTTTTGTCTTGCTACAATGATGGTCACTATTTCAGATATTCTTGGATAGTACTATACCACTGTACTTAATATCACAGGGATTTTTATGGAAATCAAAAGAAATTGTCCATGAATTGACAAAAAAACCCCATAAAATATATTAATTAATATTCAAACACATTCATTTTCTGAATATATGCATCAGAAATAAATTATGTAATAAATAACAAATAATTAGAAAAACAATATAGAAGAACAAAAAACTAAGTGCTTTCTTCTGTTTGTTTAAAGTGCTAAATATCATTAAGTTAGTGAAATCTTTGTGGAAAAATTATAGAAAAATGAAGATAAAAATAATGGAATGCCACATTTAGAAGCATGAGATCAGAGAAATTATTTTTATAAATGGCTCGTCATCTTTTTTTTCCCAGAGAAAATGTTGCTAGGAAAGGCATTTACCAAGAAGTAAAGTACAGTTTTAAATATACAGTCTTTGTCTTTTCAAAAAATGTGCAACTATGAACTGAAAGCAGTAAATATGTCCATAATTTGTGAGGAGGAAATAGGAAACTAATTTCATATTAGGAACCACATACTTAAATTGCCCAAAATTTATGTCGCTAGTTTTAATTTACTCACAGACTTATCTAGGAGAAGTTGAGCTTCCTCTTTGTGACAAGTTGTCTATTTCTCCAAAGAGATCAACAAATCTGGGACAGTGAGTTCAAACATTGGAAATCAGACAGTATCTACATTTATTTAGACTGACTCCCTGCTATCTGCATGAGACATGCATGCAGTACAAAACCTCTCTCAAAAAACATATCAATATCATATTTGTGTAAAGAAAGATGTAATAAGGAGATTATTCATTAATAGCTTTTAGCAGGCTGGAAAATAGTGAGCAGATTGAAATCCAGAAGGATTCCTATAATAAGTGTTTAAAATAAGGCAAAATGAACCCAAGAACTGACAGGCAGTTCAATGTGTACTGGGCCATTGTTTGCTCTTATTTCCTTACCCAGTTTAACAGCTGCCAAACTCACAGAGCCACAGCAGACAAGCTGCTTCACCTGGCAACAGAGCTCACCTTTCAAGCTCTGCTTAAAATAAGCCATTTTCAAACACCAGCATTCTACTAAATAGTGATGCTTTGACAGTCCTTCCAATGTGTGAAACAACCTAATTGACAGCAGACTAGCAATACCCAAATTCAGTGAACTGTCTCTGCTGCTCTGACAAGAATGCCAATATGGAGTAACATCCTGGTGTGTTATGGGAGTTCAGGCAAGGCATCCTGCTCAGGACTTCTTTATTTTTTAATTTGATTTTTGTCTTCCAACAATTTGTGAAATCTTTCAGATATATGGCCAGAACAAGAGAGATTGGCCTACATGTCTGAGCTACACTTGCATGAAGCCTCATCTGAGTATTGGAAACAATAAGATTCAAAATTCAAATAGGATTCAAACCAAGAGGGATTTTCTACTTTCTATCCAATTCCACACTTTGTTTTCCTTCTAATAAAGTTCCCACCAACCTCAGTTTCTTTTCTTTCTAACAAAAGGACACAATAACATACTCCCTTCAGTCACTTACAGAGAAATAAAATGTAAACATAAAAACTGTCCTGGTATATCTGGTGTAACTTTCTTACAAGAAAGTGTTATTTTTGCTTCTTTTTGGGCTAATAATTTTGATCATATTCTATGGAGTACTCACAGTACTGTTCCATTGGAATCTGTGTGCTTTGTATAGGAAGACAGTAACAGTTCTGTCTTTTACACGAGAAAAGTGAGACACAGAGAGGAATTGCTTGACCAGTGTTATTCAGCTTTTTCACCTCCTTGACAGTACAGGCAGAGACCAATGCAGTGTTGTACTTCTTATCATAGTTAAACAGATTATGTTCCTGTAATCCCATAGCAAAACTGTTCGCAAGAAAAAAAAGAAATAAAATATCAAATGTTGGAGTCCTCTTAAATATAGAATATTTGAAAGGACTCTATTGATAACACATAACTATGAATCAAAGTTCTCACAGAAAACCAGCTTTTTCTTTCAGTTACTACCACAAAATTATAATTAAAAAAAAATAATTAGCAATTAAGGGAGGTAAAGAAACTATAATAGCCATTAAAATATTTGTTCCTTAAATTAGAATAACATTTATGCAGCCTTATCTTCAGCTCTGCAAACCTTTTTCTTGGGCGTTTTTTGAAGATTAGTGTAAGCATCTTCATAAAGTGTCATTCTAAAGGAGATGAATGTGGATGGCTAATGAGCAAAGCAGTAGCAGTAGAGTACTGTTTTCAAAAGCTGAACCTCTTGAGCATGTTTGAAGAATGCCTTTATTATTTTTCCCAATTAAAAACAGAACAGAACAAAACAAAATCTGAAGAAAAAGAGCTGAACTATGTTTGATTTTCCTAGTTTAAAGGGAATTTAAATTTTAATTGAACAGTGTTTCATAATAGCTTACAAGTAATAATTGTTCCAATTGTTGTACTGTAGAAATGGAAATTGGAGATTAAAAGTCCGTAGAAGAAAGACTCTATAGGGTCTTTTGTTAGGTATATTGCCATAGCCATCATACTCTTTCTATAAGATAGTTCAGAGAAGCTAGGTCAGTTTGAAATGTAAAGAAAGCATTTGATCAAACAGGTGACAGTAAGTCATCAGGTTGCACAGCATCTCCCTGAGATATCTGGCAACCACCAAACATAAAACTGCAGAACTGCTGACAGTGTGTGTGCAACTGATCTTTAAAATGAACTAAAGTGAGACATCAGTAATTTCAGCATCACTATCATCACTCTGGCAAAAGGAGTGTCCAATGTAATCTCCAGTTCTATGAATGAATCTAGGATTTTGCAAGTAAACTTGAGCGTGAATAAACACAAGTCCTACTCAGGAGCCTGCTTCAGAGTGCAAGTAGATTTCTGTTCCACCATGGACTTCCATGGGCTGGAGGGGCACAGCTGCCTCATCATGATCAGCTCCACAGGCTGCAGGGGAATCTCAGCTCTGTTTCCTGAAGGACCTCCTTGGTACCTGCAGAGTTGCTGCAGATGTGTTTCATATATTCTCACTCCTCTTTCCAGCTGCATGTGCTGTTGCACAGCAAATGTTTTCCCTTCTTAAATGGGTCAATCCAGGGGCACTACCACCATCTATGATGGACTCACCCTCATTTAGAGTGGGTCCATCCTGGAGCCAAGTGGCATTGGCTCTGTCAGATGCAGGGAAAGCTTCTGGCATCTTCTCACAGAATCTGCTCATGTTCTCCCTCCAGTACCAAAACCTTGCTGCATAAACCCAATATAGGTCTGTTATCACAGCTATCCTACTGAAAAGAGTGAAGGGATCTGCTTTTCCTCTTTGCTAAAAATGGAATTGGAAATGAACTAAATAAGCCACAAGGCCAACTTTTCAGTGTGCCAGTTTAGTTTCAGCTTAGAAGTGAATCAAATCAAAGTTAGAAGCAGAACAATTTAAGGAATTAAGGGAGATGATAATGACTTCTAGAAAAATTATATGAGAGAAGTAGGAAAGAAATAATTATACCAAAAGATTAAATAAAGAGAAGGATTGTATAACATAGGAGGATTGTATAATATTTAGAATACTGCTGAATTGCTATAAGATTAGAGTGCTAGAGAGCTAACTCACGCTGGAACTACTGAAAATCCGCTTTTTCAGCTTCCATTTCACTGTCCCAGAACAGTCAGTCCCAGAGGAGAGGCAAGAATTTTTATCCCAGGATATGTAAGAAAAGATTACAACCCTTTTATCTTCCTTGTTCTGAGGTTCATTTTAAGATTTGGCAGTAGCAGTTGAAGTTATGACAGAGGTGAGTCACAAATAGGGAGGAAGACAAGCAAGAATATCAATCTCAGTAGAAGCAACTAGTTCCTAGAAAAAAATGGTGTTACATTGAAGCACTTAAACTTGTGATCGCTAAAGTCTGTCGTGTTCAGAACAAAAGCAAAGAATTATTTTCATTTAGGAGAAACTGAATAGTATTCATTCCAAATTGCTGGAACGTGATGAAATAATTTTTACTACACAAATACATATTCAGTGTAATTTACCTGAGTAGTAGATTGTTATCTTGCTCACCAATGCAATAACGAAATTGAGTTTTGGCATTTAAAACCTTCCCTACATCTTATTTTCTGTGTTAACATTTTCTCTAACTCTCCTAACTCATATCAAAACCATGAAATTATATGCCTTTCTTACATAGTCTATGCTCTCTATATTAATTAACATGACATAATTATATAGGGTATGGTCATACACTTTCTGTTCATTATTTTTGTGTGCAGTGTGCACTTACATTTTTTCAGGAAAAATGTTTCACACAAAAGAAGTAATTGAAGTATTCTTTTTTTCTTGAATATAATTGGAAAGTTTGAATCAATTGGATTTTTTTTTTTGAGATTGATAGCAACTAAAGGTAATGTAGAGGTTTTGAAGGGTTTGCCATGCTGTAGAATTTTTCCAGTGGCAATACTGGAAGCTGAAAGGAAACTAAAAGTTATTTATTTTAGAATATTTTTAAGGAGAAAGATTGTTATAAATTCAAAATGAAAACCTTTTTTTTGCTTTTCTTCTACAAATCTATTTTTAAATGTTGATTCTAGAGATACTATAAATATTTATTGATTTTTCCTAGTAAATATTAGTGTGCATTCCTAGGTTATTTGGGGATTACTGTTGAAAAGACATTAATATCTATTTGTATCATACTCATGAGCCATATGCAATGCATTTCCCTTGTATTAGACCACACAAGCAACTACCCTAAGAAACCAAATGTTTTGCAAAATGTATATTATCCTGAATCATAAATCAACTTTTAGGGTTTCAAATACATAGATTTTTAAGGCCATTAGTAATCTGTAGATTATCTTACCTTTTCCTTAGGAATATAAAATAAAATTGAGTATAAAATGATAAGCCTGTCCAGAATGGCATGAGTGAACTCTAATTCTTTCTTGCTACTTTTGCTTTACCTTTTTCTTACGGGGATGCCCTCTGGGCTACAGCCTATTTAAATAAAAAATTACTGAACCAGGACTTGATGTTATGTGGCTATCTTCCTAAAATGTCTTTAACTTAAATTCATTTTTGTTTCTAATTCTCCAATGCAGAAAAAAAATACTATGTTAATTTTAATTTTTAAATAATTAAATCCCATGTTATTTAGCATGGCTGAAGTGTATATATTTGTAATATATAAGTGTATATATGTTATGGTCTGCACTTAATGAACTTGGAAGATAGAAAAAGGCAAATCAGTTCATGAAAAACATAGAGGAAATGTTGATACAGTATATATATATACATATAGGTATATATACGGAATACAGTTGATTGTAAGGCAGCTTACTATAAAAAATTTACAATATCTTGTATTTTAAAGTACTGAGATCATTGTAGATGTTTGCAAAGTGCTTCCTTCACTATCAAGGATAGCATAAAAAAGAAAATTGTGGATGCTGCTTAACACTCTGTGACAATGAAAGTTGGAATTACTGGTGTAAGAAAGGTCAGTCGAATTTTCCTGACTTATGAAGCAGAGACTGGGAATAACAACCTAATATTAATTTTGATTTTATGTGTTAGATAAAGGGAAGCAAAAGGACAGGTGCACCACTATTATTAGAGTTGATTATTATATTGTCAATTTTCAATTTATTTTCATAAATTCTACTAGAAGCAAGAACTTCCATTCAAATGAATATTTTGTGGAAGTGGATGTAATATCAGCTCTACCTTGCCATAACTCTAACAAAGTTAAAGAAAATATAATGAAATGGCTACAGAAATTTGTATTTTTTAGTTCTCCCACTGCTGGGACTGCTCAGCAGGAAAAAAAAAAAAAGTGAGGATGTCAGAGCCATTTTCTCATTAGCCTACTGAGAAACAGATGTGAAAGGGTTCATTTTGCTAATTTTTCAGCCAGCAGGGGTTGTTGCAATTCTACTAACAGGCATAGAAGATAACAATGAAAAAAATTAATAACTATATATTACTTCTATTGGCTAGAAGGTTATTGTAGGCTGGGGTGATCAGCAATACACTTTCACAGGAAACTGACAGAGTAAGTAATTTGAGGGCTATGTTATTGCAGTAAATTCAACTCAAAATAAGAATCAAATGGAAAAGAATACCTTGTTTCCATCAGATAGTCTTTAAAAAAACCCAAAACACAACTCAGAGATATTAGGGAGTGCTAATTAATGGTGCTAGTCAAATATCTTGCTGTCATGAAAGAACAAAATACAAACATAATCACTAAAATAAATAATTTCAGTAGTGACTTAAGTATCTTTGTATTTACTTATTTGTAAGAACAATAAAAAAGATTCAGAAAATTATTTCCGGTTCTTATGTTTCAGATCTACACTGATTTCTATTGGAGTCACGTTTAAACATCTAAACCCAGAAAAAGAATCTGTATTGAAGTGTACAATGATATTATAAATTTCAAGGTCTGACAAACGTTTTCAGGAGATATTTACATGTTTGGACATATTTTTCAAAGGACAGTTTTAATAAACTGCAGGATATGGCTGGTCTCTCCAGATATGGAGATAAACTGGAGTCAGTATATCTTGTGAGGTTCATAATCTTCAGGTTTTGTTGTGCTCAATTAAAGACTTAAGGGGAAAGAGGAAAGAAGGAATCTTGATTCATGTCTGTCTCTCAATTCTATAAGGTCAGAACAAGGCCAATAGCTTCAGATCAGAGACCCTGAAGCTATTCCAAGAGAGTAGTGGGGAAGTATCCTGTGTTTTATAATCTTCAGAGATCGAGATGAATTTCTGTTCATTTTCAAATTACTATATTTCTTTGCTAAAATTTTGGAGTCACAAATAAATCTGAAAACGGATTGTTCTTCTATGAAATTAGGTATGGCAATGAGCCTTTTCATAGCTTGAAAATACAAAATGGTGAGAATAATAATGTGCAGCAATTATTTACGGTAGTACTTCAAATAATTTTATTAGCATTTCATCCACTTCTAGAACTGCTTTTACATACACTACTAGCATTAAAAACATAATGACAAAAGCAGTACCTGTTAAATTACATGTTCACAATTTTCTCATCTAATAAAGGAAATAGGAATAGGTAATGTAAAAAAAATTAAAATTTCAGAATACAAAAAAACCACCAAACAAACAAACAAAAAAAAAAAAAACGACACCCTGAACCTGGCTGCACTAAAGGTTTGATGAAGCAGCTTGCAAGTCAACAAACTCAGGTTCTAGTAGGCAGCTAAATAAATGCACTGTAAAATTAAGGCCCTGTTATTTAGGAAAGGTGAATTGTATTATACTCAATGCACTAAAGAACACTGTAATGTGCTTTGGGTAATTGATTCAGAACATTTAATTTTAGGTATTCAACTATACAACCATAAAACAACCAGATCTTGACTAAGAATCATTCTGGAGAAGCTATTTAATGAAAAAATAATTTTACTCTAAATATTACTTCTGAAATTTAAAAATCTTTCAAAATAAAAAGATGAGCCCAAGGAATGCAGTTACCTTAAAGGTAAGTATTTACTTTTCTTCTAGGTAAAAAATTTTGGTCAGTACCACAGAGATTAGACCAGTGATTTCTTACCAGTTCTAAATTTTCTAATTTGTGCCTCAGATAAAATATTTAAACTTAATATTTGCAAATACGTTTCTCTCTAAAGATATTTAAGGCCACATCCAAAAGTGATGTGAAACAATGAGACTGTAAAAATCAGTGGGGGAATACAAGCCTGGTTCTCAGCATCCTGCACAAAATTCAGAGCTCACTGTTGTCTGAATTAAATACAGAGTTTTGTTTGAACTGTCCCTTTCATGGATTTCATGACAATTTTTTCAAATTTTTTATAGGTTTGCATTTGCCTCTAATCTTAATTGATTTTCTGATTGCTTTTTTGTAGCTGTATTTGTTCTAATTAAATGCTTAGCCAAGTAATAATGATGATCTAATTAAGATGTTCTAGTTAATCTCTATTTGTAGTAGTTGTTTTCTTTATAAAGTTGCTTTATATAAGGAAGCCTTAATAATTTTTTTGGTATTGTTGATACTGATCTCTACTTCCTCCAATTTAATCTTCCTCCCATACAGTTTTTCCCTTTGACTTAGGATCTCAAAATACTAAAATAAGTTAGAGGCTCTGTTCCCTGCTCTTCAAAGATCTGCTATTACATAAAATGCTCCCTCTGTTATGACAGCAGATTTCCTGGGTTTTGTGACTGAAGCTTCAGAGAAAATTTAGCAAAGATTCAGTGTTTAATTGTATTTCAAGGGCATGTACAGAGAGCTGCAAGATTTCTTAGGTCTGACCTCTCAGGCTGAGTTCACTTGGTCTGCTCAGCCTCTAGAAGAGGAGACTGAGAGGAGATCTCACAGCTGTCTGCAGCTTTTTCATGAGGGGCAGAGGAGGGGCAGGCAATGATCTCTTTTCTGTTGAGCCCAGTGACAGGACTCAAGGCAATGGCATGAAGCTGAGTCAAGAGAGGTTTAGGTTGGATATTAGTAGAAGATTATTTTTTCCAGAGGGCTGTTGTGCACTGGAAATGCCTTCTCAGGGAAGTGGTCACAGAACCAAACCTGACAGAGTTCAATAAGTGTTTGGGAAATATTCTCAGATATATGGTATGATTTTTTGATTTGTATTATGAAGGGACAGGAGTTCGATTTAATGATCCTTATGTGTTCCAGGATATTCTGTGATTCTATAGTTAATTCTGTGGTTAATTCCATAGTTAATTTGGCATTATACCTGTGCCAAACAGTGTAATGTTTCTGCAGTGTGATACAGTGGGAGGCCAGGACTGGGACAAGCACAGTGTTATATAAACCCAAGTTAGCACTTTTGTTGTGTTTGATCTGAACTAGTTGGTCCAACGAGACTGCAAGTCCTTTCAAAAGGACACATTAGTGAAACTACCCTTGACTTTGGCTTCTCTACCTTACAAAAATCTTTAAAATTATCCTCCAACTCCTCCCAAAGTCATGCATCATGTGTCAGGAGACAAAGGCATGACTTAAAACTTCTGTTATTGAGGTTTTCAGACAAATCATAACTGACTTCCAAAACTCTCATAGACACAAACTAAGTCCACTTGAAGTATTTTGTAATAGGTATATTAGTGCTTGGGAGTCCCAGTTGTAAATGTTATGTATTACCTATATAGTCAATCTGCTTTAAGATGAATTCCAGGTAATCTGTACCTTTCAGCCTGAAGACTGTGGATCTTTTCTTGGACAGAGTAATTTAGCAGCATGGATCTAGACTCATTTATGCACCTCCCCATAGGAACTACTTTTATACCATTCCTTGACACAGAAAAACCTCTCACATTTTAAGGGTAGACACTTTCTGTCTGCAAAATGCTGGAAGCCATGGTGAATTAGAAAAGATATGTGTTACCTGCAGCAAACTGGATCCACATAATTATATCAAAAGTATTGCCACATTATTCTGTAATTTCTTCTGACAGTATAAGTATCAATCCACACAAAAAAAAAAAAGGAAAAAAATTAAAAAGGAAAAAGAAAACAGAAAAAAAGAAAAAAAATCTTTAAAGACTTATTGAATCAGATACTTCTGTGTATCACACATTATGCATCTGTAATGATGGTTTCCCTGTAGTGAACTGAGAAAAATTATACAAAAAGAAGTATAACTTACTTCTGAAATCTATCATAACTTACTTCTGAAATCTATAATTCATTACTCTACTTGTCCTTTGTTTTCCCATTGATTGTGAAAATTGAACATTAGTATATGATTATATTCCCCTTCCGAATTTACTCATACATGAGCTCTCTTACTAATATTGTTTCATCTTAAACTCAAAACAATAAGGAAAATGAATGCTAGCTTTCTCAGTTATTCGTTTTACACACTACCTGAATCCTCCTGTTTCCTGAGAAATTGCTTATAAAGAAATTATAAGAATTTCTTTCTTTTAAAGAAACAACATAAAATTCTGTTCTTTCCAGGTTCAGAAAAGCCATTTTTAACAAATGTAGAGGGAATAAATGTGTCTACTCAGGTGCCCTAGGTTATCACTTTAATACCCCCCAAAATATTCTGTATGGGGACTGGTCTTTCAGAAGTGCTTAGCCATGACTGTCATTTCTATCAGGATGTCTCAGACACCAAGAGACAAATAGAATACATAGTGAAGAAGTCATGACTCAGGTATTGAACTTGAGATTCCCAAGAAGTCTTAAAATATGCGATCCATGCTCCATGAGACTGGAACAGGACCTGTGGGAGCCATGAGCCATCGTTCTATTTTAAAGAACCAGATGGAGTTAGGTGGATTAGTGTAGTGCTTTTAAAACATCACTAGGTTTCTAAATTCAGGCAACTGTAATATTTCAAACAGTGCTAAAAAACAAAAAGTAGGCAACTGAATCAAGCCTAGGAGCTTAACTGAAAGCCTCTTCTGCTGACTAAATGAAGGGACTTTTTTCAGCTTTCTAACCTTCCACACATACAAGTTTGAAATGTTTTAGGATATCTGGACTGTTTTTCAGGTGCTATTTACAAACTAATTTAAATCTATTAGACATGCCTCTTTTTCCTTATTACTGCAGTGTATTGTGTTGTATAATATAAAGACTTTATATAGCCTTAAAGAAAGCTGATACAGCTGAGATTATTTCAATGTATTAACAGTAGCAGTACACGTTTTAAACTTACACCACAATATGCATATATGGAAGCCATGAATTTATGATCTCATGTCTACTGAAAACCCAGTGAGAAACAATGTAGAGGTAGTATAAAAATGCAAAAAATAGGAGGCAATACTCCTCAGGTGAAAAAGGCACAGCATCACATGGTGTTTTTTTACTGTATAGACCAGATTGCCTTCACATTCAGGTAATGTGATTTTGATGAGCTTTCTCCTCTGAAGCTTTATGCAGTGGGAAAGATCTATTGATTGTCTTAATTCCATGTTTTGCAAAACATTTTACACACACTTCCTGTACTACGAAAATTCATAGTCTGTTTCGGCAGGCTCTCCTTTAAAATCTCTACTTTTAGATATTAACAATTCAAGAGGAGCATAATTTTCATCTGCATAAAATTATTCACAGTATTCATTTTTGCTTCATCTTAAATAGATTTTATACAGAAATGATCTTAAATTTAGAAAGTATGTCTTGAATTTAATCTTCTAGACTTACAAAAATGAGGTTTAAATATGATTATGAAAACATGAAACATGGTGAGCATTAATTTAACATATATGCTATCAGATTTAACAGTTGTTTCCATAAATCTCTTCTGTCTGAGAAAAAAAACGTAGAGCTTTATAATATATGTGACTATCATTTTAATTATGTTAGCATCAGTTTTCATACGGTGTTAATAAATGCTTGCATTTATATAGTGCATTTACACTCATATTTAGATCTTGATACTATATCAAATCTCTCTGCTATGCAGAATATACAGTATATGGGGCAAGAGAGGGAAAGCACCATATTAAATTACTGCAGGAATTTTACATTTGTGTGGAATTCTGTCATCATTTATGCAGCAAATATCCCAAAACTTCCCCATGATCTCTGGCTGGGCTTTAACTGATTGGTATATAAGACTGATACAGTGAAAGAGACCACGTCAAAAGTATCCCATATCCATACAGTCTCTGTATGGTACAAAATACCCTTTTGGCCAGTTGAAGTCATCCGTCCCAGCCACATCTCCTCCTAAGTTCCTGCTCATCCCCAGTCTGCATGATGGGGTAATGGAGTGGTATGAAGAGGAAGCCTGTTCAGCAATAGCCAAAGCACAACACCATACACATTGCTCTGTAGGATATTAACTACATCCCAACCAGACCCAGTATTCATGATGAATTAAAATTAGAGGAAATACTAAGCATGAATTACATAGGATAATGACAGTCGGCTATGTGTGCTGGTTTTGGTTGGAATAGAGTTAATTTTATTCATAGTAGCTGTTATGTAGCTGGTTTTTGGATTTGTGCTGGAAATAGTGTTTGTTAACCGAGGAAATTTTTTGTTACTGCTGAGCATATCTTACACAAAGACAAGGCCTTTTCTACTTCTTACCCCACACCACCAGCAAGGAGGCTGAGGATGCACAAAAAGTTGAGAGGGGACACAGCCAGGACAGACAGACACAGCCCAACTGATCAAAGTGATATTCAAGACCATATGGCATCATATAAAGCTGAGGGGAGAAGAAGGAGAAAGTGGGCGGGGAATATTGGCAGTTTTTCTTCCCAAGCCACCATTCCATGTGATGAAAATCTGCTTTTCTAGGGATGGCTGAACACATGTCTGCTCATGAGAAATGGTGAATGAGTTGATTATTTTGCTATCCTTGCCTGCATGGCCTTTGTTTTATCTATTAAAGAGTCTTTATCTCAACCCACAAGTTTTCTCAGTTTTACTCTTCTGACTCTCTCCCACATGTTGAGAGTTTTGAAAAAGTGGTTATATGGTTCTTAGGTGCTTGCTGGGGTTAAATCATGACAGTTCTCTTTGGCATCCAGCATAGGAAGGGCTCTTGAAGGGCTCAAGGTAACAGCAGGTTTTCTTGGAATGGGCTTGGCTGCTGTTGCTGTTTAGCTATTGATTGTCAGGACCCTGTGCTTGCCATAAGACGTGCATGGTTTACTATATATTAGAATCTAGTGCTCACTAGTGGCCACTTTTTGCTTTTGCTTCTCACTGTACTGCTGTGCTGCTGATCACCCTAGTTTGCTGTGCCTGGGAACATTTGGATAACAGCAATGGGGATGCACCTGGGCAGGCAAACAGCCAGGGCCTTGCTGCTGTTTTTGTGCTGCTCTACTCAGCACACTGGAAATCCAGTTTCAGCTCAAGTCAAAGGAACTGTGACCTATGTATAACTTCACCTGTGAGCAGGACACCGTGAAGTCTGTGCCCATGAATAGTAACAGACCAGAACAGGTGCATCTTGAAGTGGCTGTGGCTGTGGTTATACTTGTGATGCAGCAGATGTATTTAAATAATTTTTGATCATCCTGTCTGTCCTATATGATCAGATCATAGTATTTCTGAATATTTGAATTGGAAAATACCCTTAAGATCATCAAGTCCAAGCAGTAATGTGAAGTCTACTACTAGACCATATCCCTAAGTACCACATCCATATGTCTTTTAAATACCTTCAGAGGTGGTAACAAAACCACTTACCTGGGCAGTTTATCCCAATGTTTGACAACCTTTTTGGAGAGGAACTTTTTCTTTATATTCAGTCTTAACCTTCCCTGACTCAGCTTGAGGCCATTTCCTTTTGTCCTATCATCGGATTCATAGGTGAGGGAAGAGTAGGCATTCAGTTTTAGTAAGGCTTTAGACACTGTGTTCCACAATGTCCTGGTTTTAAAGTTACTGCGTTATGGACTGGGTGGGTGAACAATCAGATGAAGAATAAGATGTTTGGATGATCTGGCTTGGAAGGCTGTGGTTAATAAATTGTCCTCCATATCAGAGGAGTAATGAGCTGCACACATGTGTGTACTGACAGGCTGGAGAAAGGAGATAATGTTAACCTAATGAAATACTAAAGGACAAACTTAGCCTGGGAAGGAAGATCCTGCCTTTCTTACAGGTTATGGGTCTGAGGAAAACTGCTGAGTCCTTGGGGCAGAGAGCTGGAAAACAACAACTAGTGCATCTTGTCAGCAGAGATGGTCAAAAGCATCTGGGACTATGATAACCAGATAATAACTAATAAATCAAGGGAAATTATAGTTGCCCTCTACTCAGCAATCATTAGACCATAGTTCTAAGCTTCCAATTTTGGGCCTGCTGAATACAAAAAATGTTGTAAATAGGCTGGAACAAGTAGAGCAGAGGGCTACCAGTATGGTTTGTTCTGGAGCACTTGTCCAGAGGTTGATGAACACAGAGTCATTCAGCCTCGAAAAGAGGAAACTTCAATTAGCAGCTTCTCAGTAACAACTGTGGATCAGTGAGGTGATAGAGGAGATTGATCATGGCTCTTTGTAGCCATGCATGGTGGGAGGATTAGAAGCAGCAGGCACAAGTTCAAACAAGAGACAAGTTTAAGAAGAAACTTTTTTCCTGAAGGGTCAGTCAGGGAATGGATCACATAGCTCTCAGAGACTGTGCAGTATCCAGCTCTGGAGATTTTCTAGACCCGACTGGACTGGTCAGTTGGACCTAGAGGTAAGCATACTGAGCAGAAGGTTGGGCTAGATCTCTCCCAATCCTAATTATCTTATTATCCTATGGAAAACTTATATTTTCTCCTTTAGACACAGCTCTTAATAGCACTTCTCTGGAGACTTTTAATAGCATCTAGAGGAAATGTTTATATGTATATAATTACTAGTAATTTTCTACCTCTCCTGGGAAAGACTGTAAAATATTATTGAGAGACAGAAGCTGTTGTATCTTTTTATTGGATAGACATTAATGCAATGAACATCATTATTCCTCTTCAACTCAATTACTTTCTGAATAGGTGACCTTTGGGAATATCTGAGGGGTTTTTTACAATATTTGATGAAATGTTTGATACTCTTACTTCTAGCAGCCCAAAACCGTGCCAAACTAACAATGAAGTCATAACATTCCCAAAGTATGATTTTATATCATTATTTTTTCTGTGAAATTCTGTGCTGTGTTCTGAGTCATTCTTTTGGGAGAAATTGAAGTAAATTTGAAGATTCGACATTTTTCAGTGTAAAGTAGATGACTATTTAGCACCTATGTTTCAAGTAACTCACTTTAAATGTTACCAGCCTAATATGTGTAGTTGTAATCTTGCTACAAAGATTTATATTGAAGATGTCTAAAATTAGATGAGATGATCAAAATATGAATATGAATGTTTTCTGGTTTTGAAATTTTAGTAGCAGTGGAAGGCACACAACTCTGGCAAAATGAAGAAAGATTTTAGGATGAATTTCAGAGTTCCTATGTCCATTCAAAGGTGGCATAGCTTTTGTTGTGATTTCATCTTTGGGAAGAAAGGAATTGAGTAGTTTAAGCAAACTTAAAAATATGTGTAAGTAGACATATTTGAAAAAATAACCTGAAAGTTAACGTTTACTCAGGAATCTCCTCTGACAAAAATTGTCTTCTAATTTTCCTTATGAGAATTTTTTTGTTCTATTTGCAGCAATCCTGAAGTTAAAACTAAGCAAGGAGAATTGTTTCCCTTAATGTGCAGTATACAGTACAATGATGCTTTAATGGAATCCCAGAATCAGCTAGGTTGAAAGAGACCTTCAAGATCATCAAGTCCAACCCATGACCTCACACCACCTTGTCAACTACACCATGCCACTAAGTGCCACATTCAGCCTTTTTTTAAACACCTCCAGGGATGGTGTCTCCAAGACCTCCCTGTTCAGCCCGTTGCAATGCCCAATCACCTTTTCTGTGAAGAAATTGTTCCTAATATCCAACCTAAACTTCCCCAGAGCTGTTTATGTCTTCTTGTTCTGTAGCTGGTTATCTGGGAGAAGAGACCAGTCCCCACAAGGCTACAGCCTCCTTTCAGGTGGTTGTAGAGTGTGGATGCAGAACANAGAGTGATAACCTCCCTCCTGAGCCTCCTTCTCTCCAGGCTAAACACCCTGAGCTGACTTAGACGCTCCTTAGAGGATTTGTATTCCAGACCCTTCACCAGCCTTGTTTTCCTTCTCTGGACACGCTTCAGCACTTTAATGTCCTTCCTAAATAGAAGGGCCCAGAACTGGACACGGCACTTGAGGTGTGGCCTCACCAGTGTCCAGTACAGGGGGACAATCCCTGCCCTGCTCCTGCTGGCTACACTGCTGCTGATACAGGCCAGGATGCCATTGGCCTTCTTGGACACCTAGGCACACTGATGGCTCATGTTCAGCTGGCTGTCAGTCAGCACCCCCAGGTCCCTTTCTGATTGGCACTGGATCAGTTTGTCCTTTTGTGGCATGTGACAATTAATAGCATATGCAACTACTAATAATACCTAGAATAATAATTTATTGTTGCTCAATCATAGATTTTCTGCAAGCTGTTTTAGTAAAATACACAAATAAAAACAACTTTCTGAAGAAGAGAAATTCACAAAGTTAGAATGTTTGAGAAAATATTTGACATTTTTACCAATATGGAACTGGTATCTAAGGAAAACTAAGAAAGAAGAAGTCAACAGTACAGCACAAATTTACAAAGCCTGTCTTCCTTCTGAGCATGAGTACATTGAGTGTGTCTTGCAGTCTTTCACGATCTAATTTTTTTCTAAGTGAAAACCTTGAAAACTTTTAGCCTATTTGGTACATTAATTGCATCATTTACATGTAAAATGAAAATTAAAGAGAAGAAAATAGATTTTGTCTCCCATTTCACTATTTATATCCACATTATAATACTTAAGGCATGAAAAGCCAGACATAGATTTTATTGTTTTTGCTGATATGCACTAAAATTTTAGTGTTAGCATACAGAAATTTGTTTTTGCCAGTCTTAATATGCAGCCCATGATAGCAATTAAATAATTGTACTTCTTGAGTTTAACAACATTAATGAAGGTAATAAAAATATTTCATTTATGTCTTTTGATTCTAATGACACAAACCTAGCCAATCAGCGTTGTGAAAACATTTGCATTAATTATCATGTAATTAGATAAAATATTTATCTTTCC
Source organism: Toxostoma redivivum (assembly GCA_013397375.1). Lineage (NCBI taxonomy): Eukaryota > Metazoa > Chordata > Aves > Passeriformes > Mimidae > Toxostoma > Toxostoma redivivum. The sequence continues at coordinate 63,249 of VXBI01007460.1, forward strand.
TTACACCTGTGAACTGCTGTCAGATAGCTAAAATAGATTTGCATGTAAATTTATATAACTTCAATAATTTCAGTATGTTAACTTTTTTAAAGCTTGTGAAAGAATATAATGATGACTGGGAAATTGGATATTGTGAAATATCCAATATCCAATATCCACCTGGTTGATTTTTTTTTTCATAAATATCAGTGATTAAAAAAATGTTGTGATGTGCTGAAAACTTCCTGTTTATATCAGATCTCATGTAGCTTTAAGAAAAGCTGTGATCTAGTTGCTAAGGTACCTTAAACAAATGATTTATTACTTTTTTACTGGAAAGGTATTACTGAAGGATATTCCACCACTCATTTTACACTAAGCATTTTTGAAATATGAATAGTGCGTAGTTTATCCAAAAGATTTTTCAGCAGTCCTGCATGGATACTGTAGATTACTTTTAGGTTTATTCTAATGCTGAGACTAATTTCCCTAAGACATATACAAATAATGAAATAAGGTTTCTCATTTATGCAGCTGTCCAATATATGATACTGCTATTTAAAAGACAAATACTTTTAAAAATAAATCCATCATTGTAAAACAAAAAACTAACCATGAGGAGGAAATATCTTTCAAATGCATCCCGCCAGAAAATTTTAAGAAAGATATTAAGAAATCACTTGAAATCACAATTGATGGAATTGACAACTACTGAAAGCTTGAATGAGTTTCAAACCTCATAAATCTGAGTAAGGGATAATGAGCAGTGGTTCATAAAAAATGAAATAAAAATAATTTACTTGAAAATCTATTTAAATCTCATTTGGATTTCCTAATTCACTTGGATTTGGTCCTTAAGCCTTAATTCATTCCTTCTCTATGTCTAAGATATTTGTCACTTGAAGATTTTTTATTCTTAAGTGTGGATGGAGCAGAAAGTGCTCCCAAAACAGACAATCTCCCTGAATCCTTGGAAGGGCCTCTATGGAGAATCATTTCATAGAGATAAGAAACTGCTAGCTAGGGGACCATTTAGAAATGGAATGCAGACCCCCTTGTTATCACTTTGTAACATTATTGGTCCATTTTTCTTAGCATCAATAGGTTGATTTTAAAGGTAAAATCCCTTAGGAATTGGTTAGGTTTAGAATCCCTTTAGTAATTGGTGCAAATTGAAAAACCACTAAAAGATACATAAACCCCTGAAAACTTTTGAACTTTGGATGTGTTAGTAGGATCCCTTTGTAGCTAATAAACTGCAGATTTGTGCTGGGTGCGTATCTCGGTCTCTTCACTCTGCCGGGTCACGGAGCTCGGCAGGCCAAGGAACAATCTGAGCACGGCCAGCCGGGTCTGTGTCGCTGAGGGCTGCAAAGCAGCCTGGGGACCCCCGGGGCCCCCAACCAGCACCAGCAACACTTAAGCAGAGAAGTCATCATTATGTGGATATAGTCAAAGCTGCATATTATCATTACTACTTGTAGTATAAGTATCAGATTTTTTACCCCTAACTACATACTGAAAATTTGAATACAAGGTTAACGTATGTTGTAAACATAAAACAAGAAAACAAGACAAACCTGCAGTTGAGAACTGCCCTCTTATAAGGTTTAGATTTATATATGTACATATGGTGCTAGAGATGTTTGGTTTTGTCTAACCTTTACTTTTTGTTGTTTATCTTGATCATATTTCCTTTCTTTATACTGTTTCTGTTACTGCAGTTAGTATGTGTTAGCCGAGCTAACAGAGGTGAAGCTAGTGTTTAAAAAAATTATTAGAGGAACAGGGGTCTTTGTTTGTTTGCTTGTTTGATTTTATTTTTCAGTATTTTCCCAAATAAGTATCACAACAGGCTCTTTAGACCTTCTTTCAAACCGTACCCTTCCTATTAATGAATTGACCTGATGCATGTAACAATGTATGTTACAAATTTTAGCAATGGCTGTAGTGAGTGTTGGTAATTTACTGAAAAAGTGATTCTTTTGCCAGTGCCCTTGTTGAATAATTTATAGTAGCTCATTTTGTTAATAAAAAAATATTAATGATGCTTTCACACACTGAAAATGACAAAATTATTTAATAAATGATGGACCATAAAATAATTTTTTCAGTCCTAGTTACATATCTAATGCTATATCTAGTGTAATGAAAGTCTCAAGAGAAGGAGTTAAGTGAAGCTGAGGTTTACAAAATTGCAATTCAAAACTTTCAAACTTTTGTGAAGATGCCTGAGTATGTTGGGGCATAATTCACAAAATCTTCTTTAGCATCAGAGCTAAACAGATATTAAGAGATCTAACTATGCCCAGATCTTCTATGAGTCATTGAAAATCATTGCTCTCTTTCTTCCAGAGTACAGCAGGGATGTAGGAACTAAGTAACCCCTTTACAAATACCCTCCGATGGACTCAGCTACCACTGAACTAAAGAGACAGAGCAAGGAATACGGGTCAGGGTCTTCAAGGAAAAAAAAGGAACATCCAGTGTTCTGGTCTTTGTTTCTAATATTGTTCCCATTTTCTTGTTTTTCATTACTGTATAATGTAAAATACAAAACTAAGCTTGGGACTAAGTAGAAGCATGGAATCATAGTAACAAAAGGTTGCAACAGAAACCATACCTGATACTTTCCAGGTGAATCGCAATGGTACAGATGTGTCAGCAAAAGAGAAGCATGGACATTATGCTTGGATCTAATGTAGGGATACAGGGAATACTGGAAAGCCATTCATATTGGAGATGTCTGTGCCTTTTTTCATATTAGGGATCTGAAAAGCTGAAGGTGACTAATATGTTTTAAACTTAAGACACACAGTTATGTTTAGATAACTGAATTCAAATGATTCTTCCCTTTAATTTAGGAGCTTGGTTCATGAATTGGAATTGAAGGAGAAGAATTAGGCATCAATATTTTTCAAAGTATACTTATTTAAATGATCTAGTCATTGATGAAACATTAATCAGGGATTATTTTTCTTCAGCTACATATTAACAGTTCTAGTGAATGATTCTTTACATGTGATGAAGTGTGAGTCTCCAGTTTTCCTTGTGACAGTTTTGATCATGTATACATTCTTCTTTCATTGTTTCCAGATTTGAGAAATTCAAGTTGGATAGCAAAATCAAATTTGTGCCCACACACAGATACGCACACAGACACATACAAACACATATGTATATATGTATAATACATACATATATATATTAGCATCTCTCTAACTGGTGTAATTAATGCCAATATCAAAATTCTTTACCTGAATTTGCTGCACATCTGTATTTGTCCTGGTTTACAATTCAAAATGTATTCTATCACCATCTGTTGAAACAAAAGAATGGCTGATCCTTATCTCTATGGGAGNTATTTTTAATATAATTATTTAATATATGATAATGAAAATTTAGGTGATCATTCCCACAAGATTAAAAAGAAAATAGATAAAAATTTAAGCAACATATATACAGCTTTATTACTGTCATCTTTCATCATAACACATTACATACACTAAATCAGGCCTGGATTTCTAATGGTGATACGTATCTGATTTGGTAGGAACATGAAAAAGAAAACAACACTGAGTTTTTATCCCCTATTAGTGCTACCATTCATTTAATTTTAAGAAATGCCATAGTATTTTCTTGTTAAACAAGAAAAACTGAATTGAATAAAAAAGCCTGGGATCATATGTTATTTTTTCCTCACAGTTGTTGCTACCAAATCAAAGTAATAGTATATTTTAAGGACTTTTCTCAGCCATAGTGTTTCCTTATTGCTGGAACACCAAAGGATATGATACTTGTAAGTAACGCCAAGGCAGGTACAGTGATTGTTGTGACTATAAAAATAAATGGATATAGCCTTATAACTGATTTCATAAAATCAATGATGGTAGTGGCCACTGACTATAAATATTGCTGACACAGCTATCAAATTTTAAAAGATTGAGCTGAGAAAAATGAATATGCACAAACAGAACCCACGACATGTGGCTGTTTCTTTACAAATGGTGAAACTCATCCAAGCAAGCTGCATTACTTATGAAGAGTAGTTTTACAAATGACTGTGCCATGTTATTGCAAATCTACTCCCTGGGGTGACAACCAACATGACTTGTAGTTTAAATAGACTCAAGTAAAGACTGAGGCTAAGAGAGTCTGATTTAATCATACTTATCTTTGAAAAATAATACAACTGGATTAAATGTGCCCTTCTTTTCCCTTGTGTTTGTACACTGGTTCATCTGTGGATTTCAGAGTGGAACGAAGTCATACAAAGGACAGTACTACATCATTTTTGGCCCATGTATCAAGAAATAAAAGAAATGAACCGCTGTCACTTGCCATCAAGACTTGTTCTTTTCTCCATGCATGTTCCTTACCAAAGTCAAAGGCCAAAGAGTGAAAATACATTTTTAATTGAATTTTAAAACCATACAGGCTAATAAAGTCACTGAAGTGCATACAAATCATATTATCCACTGCTTCTAGAAGCTTTAACTCATTTTGCCTTACAGCTAAAGAAAAATGTGTGCTCATCGTAGGAGTAATAAACATGGGTAATTATGCATAATTATAGAGATTAAGTTCCAATTAAGGTTCAATTTCTGTAATAATCCTATCAAAAAGTCTTTTAAGGTTTCTGGTGGCACTAATGAAGACCAAGGTAACAGAACGTAGTAAGGATCCTTATGATTAAAGGCAAAAAGTGACTGTAGATCTGAGTGGCTTGAATGCATTGACATGTTTTAAAAGCTTTATGTTTTAAAGTGCCTATTTCTTTTTGCTGCAGGACTTCTAATGTTTCCATATAGCATCATCCTGGATCAGAAGAATATTTTTGTATCTTACAGAAACACTCTGCTTGCAATATTGAAAGAGGATTTTTTTTTTGTTTTGCATTTGATAGAAGATAATGATACGCGTTTGTATCTCAGTCAGTTGTACACTTTCCAGTTCTGCTATGCTAAAAACAATATTCCAAATCTTGTTCCACCTAAATTTCTTTGCTTTTGCATATTCATTACTTTAGTGGAATTGAAATATTTCACATCATATTTTATTAAGAAGGAAAATAATCTTCAGTTATAAACATAAAAATCAATGCAATTAACATATCCATGTGATACTCTGCAGAAACTGTTCCATAGTAGTAACTACTGAGAACATACATATCACTCAAATTCTCATTACTTAATTTTGCATACAGTCAACTTTTGCTAATTTTATTTGTTAAATAAGAAGTCTATTGTAGCAATATATTCAATGCTTTAAATTAATACTCCTGTTGAAAAATAAGTAATTCTGCAACTCGAAGTGAAGTATTATTCTAAATTTTATTTTCAGAATTCCTGAAGACAATAACTCCAGAAGACTCATGCTTTAAGGGTAGTTGGAGGGAAGGCAGGACTAGATTAAGTGGTATGACTACAAGTGAAGTAGGTAACTAAATGTGTACTCTAAGCAGATGAAGGCAGTAGTTCTAAAGCTTATTAAAAATAACAAAAATAAATTAACATGCATTAAATACTTTTACATCTTAAAATGGAATAAATTAAAAAAAAAAAAAAACAAAACGTAAAAAACCCATCATTATTGATGAGAAGAATTTCTCAAATTAATGTAAGTATGATTCACTTGGTAGACTGTGGTCCTTAAGTCTGCATGCCTATAAATCAAAGGGAAACCTGCAGCCTTAGTAAAGGGGAATTCACTCACCACCACCAACCAATAAAAAGAGTAGAAAACCCTAGACTCGATAAGACCAAATTGTTATTTGCTGATCTCATTAGTGCTGTATTCTTTTTCTTCAGACTCAGAATCCAAATATCTTGATCTATCTACAACTTTCATAAAGCAGCTAAATTAACCTAGCATTGCTATTGGAGTTTCCTAAAGTTATTTGACTCAGATAAAATTAATAGCATACAGGTTCATATAATAAAAATGAGAATAAAATCTTTTACATATACAGTTATCCCTATAGGAAGGTATTCTGGATCTGCATCTCTGGAATTATCTCTTTTTAGCACTGACATGACATTGTCCTCTTATTTTTGAAGCTAAACGCAAAACCAACTCCAGACATGAAGATCTATGCCAGTACAGAACATCAGGACCACAACATACATGACAACATAAATAAAACCATTATTTAAACAAATATTCACATGGGGCATAATTTAAAAATGTCATAGAATCAGTACACTCACACTGTAATTTACTTAATGTAGGCCACTAGAGAACTGGTCTGAAAGTCTTTGGATTCATCTTGCACAAGGAAGGATGCATCATACTTGCTTTACTAATATAATCACAAATTTAAAGAAGACTTAAACCCAAAATATATTACTTGCTTATTTTCCAGAAAAAATCAGGTTGAGAGGAAAATATTTTTTTTCCTCCAACCTCACACCCTTACTGATTCTTTTAGTGCCACATCTATTTCAAAAGAACATTACCAGGAGATTACAACTTCTCCCTAACCACTGAAAAAAGGTAATTCTAAAAGGGTCCCAGGTGGGATGTAGGTGCTCATCCAGAATATAACTCAGGCATTTTATCTTTCAGCAGATGGTTATGTCAGTGTGCAGTGAATCATGAAATTTACACTGTGTTTTTTTCTGCTGCTCCCTTTCCAGAAATAGGTCAAATTTTATCAGATACATCAGTCAACCATTCTAGTTACTTACAGTAAGAAGAATAATGATTATGACTGCTTGAAATGGATTAATTTCATTCAAAGCAGTTACTGTTTCCCCTTAAGCTTCAGGAAATATTTTTCTATCTATTGGTATAACTGTGTTAATATTTTCAAGTGTTTACATGCAAATGTGCAACATAAAATGTCTTGAAAGTTATTATAAAGTAAATTAAAATTATTTAACTATATTCTGAATGTTGGGTATAATTACCATCAGATGCACCATTTTTCATTTTGGAATTACCTGTGCAAATTACATATGGAATAGTCATAATGATAAGAAGAATATTAGTTAAGAATTGCTTTGCACTAGCAGTAAAAAATAATGGTGAAGAGTGAGGTTTATCATTTAACATAGTTTTGGCTAGGAGCAGTTGTTTTGTACTCTGTGAAAATGAGTCAGTGTATTCTCCCTTCTCCTGCTTAATTCAAAGATAACTGTGATTTTTCTTACTATGAATTTTTCCAGTATTAATAATGTCATTGTTTAAAATCATGGTAAAAATTTAAGGATGAAAAAAGGCCTTGGTCTCAGTCCTATTGGAAAAATGAAATTAGAAACTCACACCAGCAGCTGAACACTCTGCATAAGTACATCTTGGAAGAGTGAAACATGTACAAGCTTTTATCAGACAGACAGGTTCAAACTGTTGATATCGAGGTATGATATTGAACTTGTCATATTTCTTTAGCTACTAATTCATAGCAGACTGTCACAAAGAAAAAAAAAGAAATAACTGGTGAAATAGATTACAAATGAAGGAAAGCAGGAAAAAGCATTAAGATTAATTTATGCATAGTCAATATTTTACAATAGAATAAATCTGTTAGGATTCAGGGTCTTTTAAAGGCAAATCTTTGTTTCCTTCTTTATGAAAACAGTTAAATTTTTTGTAGATATGACAGAAATTATTGTCACCATTATGAGCCTCTCATGACAGAAAACTATTGTGCCATAGTGACACTCAGTGATGAAGCAAAGGAAGTGTGAGAAACTGTAAAATCTGAGTTTATTCAGCAATTTTTTTTATCAAATACTTGTGCAGTCCTGTACAGGAAGTAATCTTTTCTGGTGCTACTGTTGCTGGTGTATCATCTTTAATATTTTTCAGTAAAGGGATTCTATTCCTGCTCAGAGGATCATAGGAATTTTTATCATCTTGGTATTCCATTGTTTCCTGTTTGCACCTAAGAGCTCAAGAATATATTGGCAACTTATACTAAATCATGCATGCCCTTAGGTTGCCCTTGAAGTACTTTCTTGAGTCATCGTGGGTTTTAATACAGACCAGTTAAAAGTAACAGAACTTTTTTTTTTTAATAATGTGATCTTCATCCATACAAATCATCATTTCTATTAGTCATAATGACAGAAGAGTCTTGAGGGATGATGAGTACAAAAAATACTTTCACTTGACCTGAAATATAACAATCCAGATATTGTAGATCAATGACAGATTCATGAATCCTAGTCTGAAGTTCTGAGTGAGATTCCATGAGCTACTGATAGCTTACTGTCACAGATAGAATGTGCACTTTAGAAGAGATTGTGATAGTACTAAACTGAAACTAAAAAGGAGAGTGGAAAAGCAGGGAAGTCCTATCTCTTCAGCCTTTAATAGAGGAGACTACTGGTAAAAATACCCTGAAGTATATAAAGTGAAATGATAATGACAAAATTTTTTTTTTTTTTTTATTTTTTTCTGTTAAATGTATTCTGGCTCAGTAACTCAGTGAAATCTTGTGCACCCCTTCCAACACCGGATATTCTCTGTACATTTTACCTATGTTAATTATTTCAGTTTTTTGTTTAGTTGAATTACAGCATTTTCCTAAATGCCTCTATGTCTTTCTAGTTGTATTACAAGCTTATTGTAACTGAGTCTAATTACAATATTTAGTATCAACAATGTGGAAAGTCTGTAATATCTTATTAAGTTTTTGCAGCAATGGCTGTTAAAAGCTTATTGTTTTGAAAAAATACATAGATAAGTTATTCTCCAGCTTGGGATACAATGACATTTAATTTTGCCCAAAGAAAACTAGCCTGATTGTGCTACTAGATGCTACCAAACAGCTATTTCTCTATATATTGTATGCAATTTTAAAAAGTAGATATAAAATATTGTAAGAAGAGGGAGAGACAGTCTCATGAATATTGCATAAACAATCTAGTGTGAATATTGCTTCCTGCAGTATCTCTTGTAGAAAGGTAATCTCTGACACTATGTCAAGGGAGGTTTGTGATAGGTTTTCGAAAAGTTTCTTCACCCAGAGGCTGGTTGGATACTAAAACTGAATACCCAGGGAAGTGATCAGAGCACCAAGTCTGACAGAGTTCACAGAGTTTTTGGACATCACTCTTGGCCACATGGCGTGACTCTTGGGGTGGTCAGGTGCAGAGCCAGGATCAGGGCTTCATTGATCCTTGTGGATCTCTTCCAATTCAGGATATTCTATGATTCTATTATCTTCATCCAATGGCTGTGTGACTTTATCATAGAAGAATACCAAATTAGTTAAACAGAACCTTCTCTTTGTGAACCCATCTTGTGGACTGTATTGTAGATCATACATGATGTATGTTTCCTTCTGGAAAGTTGACTGGAATGGAACCAGGTGACTCCATGGAGCCTAAAACTTTTTATAAGATTCCTATGCTTAAGAACTGGATCTTGTTCTACTAACTCAGCAACAAAGAGTGTGTTATTTTTAGATTCAGAATCTTGAGGTAATATCTTCAAGGAGGTCTGGATTTCTAAACCTCCTTTACATTCAAATGAGCTTTAGGAACAGATGTGGTTATATACTAACAGTTACGTGGTGTAATTTCACATGCCATATCAGGATGTGTAATCAGGATGTGTGGAGGGCCAATATGCATGACTCTGGACTTGGAGCTCTGGAGAACCAAATACTTCCAGAGTATTAGAGGTTTAGACACACTTCCAGGTGTTAGAGGTTTCACAATGACTGATATGATCATAAACACAAATAGTTAGGCAACCAAAAGCAATTTTGCCTTTGATGTCTATATTAGGCTGAGCTGAATAGCTCTTCTGGCTGTTCTGGTTATTCGTCTGTTGGTATGTCCTCTGCCTGTTTGAAAGGTTCTTCTGAACCTTCCTGTAACTTATAACTATTATAATTGTAGAGTTTAAAACAGTTGTTAGTGAAAAATCACAGCCCAAACTTTTCCCTGGTTGATGGTTGTCTTAGGCATGAGGCAAAGTTTCGTTTGTGTTATCATCTAATGTGAAATCAGCAACTCCTTGTCTTCTCTTGAGATACTATTTTTCTCCATTTTGCCTCCAGAGGGAAGTAAAGGCTTCCAAAAAACATTTTCAGAAGGCACGTTTGAATGAAGCTTTTATTCATTGTGTATAAATTAGGTGAATTATTTGTGGACCTCAAGTAGTTGAAGGACTGCTATGTTTAGCAGTTAACTTTTGTAAATATTGAACAGTCTGTGGACTACATTTTTATGCATCTGCAAAAGATAGATAGGAAGATCAAGTAGGACTTATGTTGTCATAGAGATGGTTTCATTCCTATAACAAGTCGCAAGTTAATTCTTTCTAGATTTAAAAATACGATTTTCTCCTAAATATACTCAAAATACTGCTCTTGTATGTTGAATGAAGACAATTTCTCTGTTAAATAAATTTAGCATCTTTTTAGAAAGCTATGAGCCCTCAGAACATTCTTCAAATAATCTTCGGGTTCTGTTAAAGTAAAATTTAAGTAATATTTGTTCTGTGCTTGTTTAATGTATGCTGTGTTCAGATTGCTTATTGTATTTTTTTCAAGGAAGAGACCTGTGGCCAGCAAAAAAAAGTATTCTGAGTAGATCACAAAAGCCCCGTTCTGTGACTGCACCTTCTAAAGTATATTAAGTAGACTTTGTCCCCACTTCACCTAGCCCTGTATCTGCTCTTGAATCAAAAGAATAGTATTATATTACTGGTTTGGGTTGAAAGAATATTCTTCTGCTTTAAAATGTCCTACAGACATGTCAGAGAAAGGAGAGCTTTGTCTCAGAGCTAAGTCAACATGTTCCTTTAAAAGTATACAAATCAAAAGCTTATTTTTTGATCAAAAAAGGTCCCATTTATAGCTTTACAAAAAAAAAATTCAGTGTACGAAATACAATTGGAATTTTAAATTCTAGTAATTAGAATGAAACAATTGTTAAAAATATTTCCTAATAATTATTATTTATGTTTTACCTACAGCTGTCTATTTTGTAATTAATTGAATATTTCTAAATTGATGGGACAGTATTTTTTAGATAAAAACAATAACAAAAGCATATCCTCTGATTAATGTGATACCATTAATTATAGATAAACATCTCGAAGTCTTGAATAAAAGTAAAAAAGAATAATTTTAAATTTCCTTTATGTGCTCTTTTTTTCCTTTTAATATTTAATTCAAGTCATCAGGGATTAAAAGGCATAAAATACTGGTTGAATGACCAGGCAGGACACCCCCAAAATTCATGAGGACTTTTAGTGTCAGAGAACAAATTCTCCTCAATTCCTCTGTAGAGTTCTCTGCAATGGACTACAATTTCTTGTTACATTAAAAGTTCCATAAAATGTTCTAGGGTGAAGCACTTAGACAAGATTTTAAAAGATTTCATACCTCTCCCAAGAGCAGTGATACTAGATAAATATACTTAGTGAAACAATGCTTATTTATTAAAACTGTGCCAAAGATGCTGCAGATTTTAAAACAAACCAAAACTGCTGAATTGCACCAAACTCCATTTTGGTGTCTACTTGTCCTGAAAGAAATTTCAGCAGAGCCAGACCTAATTAAATCTCAGTTACAAACATGCTGGGAAATGGACAGCTTCAACTCTTCTCAAGAGCTATTAATCTTAATTTCCTTGCTTATAACTACATCTATGAAATATGAGGTATTATCAAGCTCACTGTATTACAAAAAACTGTAATGATTTCCATAATGAGTTGCACATTCAGCCATCTAGTTCTAGATCCTTCCATCCTTCAGCATGAAGCTATCAGTTATCTGCCACTGAATATGTGCTATGAACATTGGATACTAAATTATTATTTAATTTCTATTAAAGGAAACATATTGGAACAAATCATTGAAAATACAATTTTAACTTCTAATATGCTCCACAGACATAGAAAGTAGACTGGAAAAGACTTTATTAAGAATTGACAATTTCTTATTAAGATTGAATTACAGTAGAACTGTTTGTCTCCTTTACTCTATCTTGTTCTTTTTCAGTTTCACTTACAAAGTCCCAAATATTGATGAATCTGCCTGAGGAAAGGAGATTACAGTTACTATTCTTGCATCATGCAAATTAGTGCACTTGAAAATCTTGATGAAATGCAGATTTAGCTATATTAATTCTGTGTGTGGATGATACCATTATGACTAGGATTATAATGAGCCTGGGAAAAGACAGTAATAATTTCTGCTTTCTTTCATATGAAATGCTATTTCAATTAAAAAAAATTCAGTACAACTATGTATAATGTGCACTTAAATACATATAAAATAAAATTGAATGTTACAGTTATTTTCCTTTATAAAACACTTCTGGAACTAGTCCAAATACAAATCACCAATTCTATTATTTGAGTTAAAAATGCATAGGTATGAATTTCTGAGGACATTAACAGCCCATATTTGCCCCCTGTATTCATGAAAGCACTACTTATACTGTTGTATATATTTATGCTGTTGTGATATATGTATATTAAGATTCTATATTCTGAGCTTCAGTTTCTATTCTAGCTCATTGGGATCTAGAATATTTACATAGTTTACCTTTAATATGGAATGCATTTCAAGGTATTTAAATTATTATCCTACTGTAAGCTAGGGGAATAGACATTGCCAGGAAACAGTGTGGACAACACTAAGGTGAGGTTGCTGATATTAAAAATGGAAAATGTAGAGTATACTAATGCTAAGGAACTTTTTGGAAAGAGAGAAAACAAGAGAGAGGAAAAAAAGTTAAAAAGGAAACAGGTAACAGAGAGAAAAAAAAATATTTGAAGACGCCATGTGGTTTATGCATTGACAGTTATGCCACATGAACCTAGAACTGTTCCCTTCAATTTTTGCATATGATACCACGCACTGCTTCATAACTGGTCAAGATTATTTGGCCTGTATTTGTTCTGCTTCTCTTCACACAACTCGGTCTCTAGTGGAGAATTTATCAACTACTTCAGATGCTGTTTTTACTAAGATGAGAATTTTTAAAGTTTCAAGTTTCTTCAAGGAAAACACAAGAGTTTCTAATTTCTCATTTTTATTTTGTTGTCATTTCAATAGCTAAAAAATGAAAGGAGATGGGATTTCAATAAGCAACAGAAGCCCACACTTGTATAAATGTACTGTTCTTGTTCCAGTAATCAAATATTTTCTTTACTGTGCTTAAGTAGAATTGAAGTTGTTCAGGAATATAAGTGTTCCAGTTAATTTTAGCTAATTAAAACACCAGAAAATATAGCAGAAATTATTCTTCCTCTGCCCTCAAAACTAAAATATTAAAAAAAAATGAGAAAAGCAAAGATTTCAATAGAGTTACCATATTTCGCCAATTTTTTTTTCAGTGCATCAGTGAATTAGAAGTATTATAAAATAATTTGGTATTATCTTGAACCCTGATGAAAACTTACCTGCAAGATCTTTGATCTCAGGCTTTTCTATAATAATCTCTAATTCTCTTTTGATTTTGTGTAAGTTTTCTTTACTCAATCTTTTTCTCTTTTATGATTTTGTTTCTGTTGATATTACATTTCTGAGTCTGGAAAACTTTTCTGGGTTAATTGGTCCAGGTGGATTAATTTAGCATAAAATTACACAGGTCATTTTTTTTATTCTGCACTAAGTTTTTTGGGGTCATACTGAGTGAACTGCACTTGGATACTTCTAAAAAAAATCAAGAACAATTTTGCAACAATTATTTTCTTAATCTTATTCTGGGCTCAGTCCAAATATATTTGAAATTAGTGGCTAAATTCTCATCAGCTTGACTGGGTGCAGAATTGGGCCTGAAGCCCCTATATAATATAGACTTATTTTAAGTGAAGCATCTTAATGCATTAAAAAGTACACACTGCCTTTGTTCTGTTTGAAATACTTGCAGTGCAGTCACACTCTTTAGCATCTCTCTTTTTTCAAACATACATAGGTAACAACACACAAACATGTTGAGTTTCTACAGTTTTAGTTGTGTACTGCTCCTCAGACACATATAAAGACACTTTTTCTAAACTTTATGACCAATATCTGTGTTTCTATATGTGATATTCCCAGATTTTGTGAACCAATAAAGGACAAATTTGTTCTTAACCTAGATGCATATGGTTTCATTATATTAATTGGATTAATGTGTTCGATCAGTGATGGATCTTAAGTGTTCTATCTGCTAAACTGTCATCCTTAATTTTGTGGCATCATTGCACAAAATACAGCACTCAGAAAGATAGAAAAGAAATAAATGCATGGTTATTTCCTAAATCTGCATATGGTGCTATACATACTCAAAAATCTAGATCACAACAAGAAATCAGCTCAAGATAACACGCAGATGATTATTATTCTTACCACTTTCCTGACACGATCACCTTACTTTTTACATACTTGTGACAGCTAAAAATTGCAGGAACAAAGTATGCATTGTAATACTGTATTACAATACTGGTATTGAAATAACCTAATTCTCTAATTAGAGAGATAATAAATGCCTTCAATAAACCCATACAAGTCAAAGCAAGATGAGCATATGATGTGACAAGAGAATGACAAAAACCAGGAAGAGAAATTATTGTAGTGCTAGAAGAAGAGGACAAAGAAACAGACATATAAGAAAGCACTAAAAGAAAAGGAAAAAAAATAAAAAGAAAATACTGAAATACGCTTTTGGACATTAAGCCAAATTAACATTTTTTCTTCAATTATTCTAAACTGACCAATGAAATCTAGACGCTAGTGAAATAGGCATATTTATAGAAAACTCAGAGAAGATTTAGATCTTCAAAAATCTTTGAGTGAGAAACATTTCCATGGTTCCATTTTGGTCTGTACATCTCTATATAAACTAAAAAAAGGGGAAAACTCACCAAAAAAAATCCTTGTACAAAAACATTAAAACCAGCTCTGCCAACAAATGACAGAATTCTCAGACCAGAGAATATTATGATTCTCTACAAAAAAAAAAAAAAA
>VXBI01007460.1:78177-98567 GCA_013397375.1 Toxostoma redivivum
AAAAAAAAAAAAAAAAAAAAGCCTATATGTCTACACTGACTATATTTTAGAGAAGTCTCTTCCTTGGACATCAGATTGGCACTTTGCATACTAACAGTTCAACTGCAGTATGATGTTTCTCCTCAGTGACTTGGCCATGCTTAACACATGCTGACTTCTGTGTGATTGAATGGAGAAATATTTGTGTTCACAATAGCTCTTGAGCCAAACAGTCGATTAAGAAAGCATAATCACTGCATCATGAGAGCCCACTTCCCTGTTTAGCATGTTCAGACCTTTGTTTGACTAATACACTTGATCTATTTATGTACTTAATCTATAAACTTTGCAGTGTTTATAAGGTCCTTACTATTATGCTGAAGCAATAATTTAATACAGAATCCCTGTCAAGTATCACGCCTTCTGAAATGAAAAACACACCTCCATTTGAAGAAATATTCTTCCTTGCTTTTCACTGCCAGCACCGTGAAATTATGCTTTTCTTTCAAGAGGACTAGATGTATTGAGTACAGAATAGGGATTAGGCAACTATAAAGAAGAGTAGGAATCTTACACTGAAGAAAGTTTGATATATTTATACATAAATATACATATGTGTATATTAAAATCAACTATTTTTCTGTAGCCATGTACCTCCCATAAATATCTAAAAAGCAGCTTTGCAGTAAAGGAACTGGGCTTCTAGTTCCCAGCACGTTGAACCAGAGCCAGCAGTGGGCCCTTGTCACACAGAAATACAATGGCACCCAGAGCTGCAGCAGGAGAAGTGTCCCAGCAGGTCAAGGATCTTCCTTTCTAGTCAGCACTGGTAAGGCCACATCAGAAGCACTGTGTCCAGTTCTGGGCTCCCCAGACATACTGAAGCTTGTACATCACAAGGCCACTAAGATCATTAGGGTCATGCACATATGAGGAGAGGCTAAGAGAGCTGGAGCTCTTCAGCCTGGAGAAGAGAAGGCTCAAGGGGGATCTCATCATTGTGTATAAATACATGATGAGAGAGAATGAAGAAATGCAACCAGACTTCTTTCAGTAGCGCCCACTGACAGGACCAGAGGAAATGGAGACAAATTCACAAGGATGAAGTTCCATCTGAACACAGGAAAAATCTTTTTTATTTTGAAATTGAGCAACTGTAATAGGTTATCCAGAAACACTGAGGAATCTCTGTCTGTAAAGATATTCAGAACGCAAGAGTCATAGTCCTGAGCAACCTGGTCCAGTTAAACCTGCTTGAACTTCCAAGGTCAATCATTCTGTAATTTTCTGATACTCTCATTTTGTGATTCTTTGACTGCACTCAGAAAGTTAAATTATCTGAGGCAAAAACATGGGAAAAGGGACATCCTTCATGTGTCCTGAAAGACTGCTTTGATCACTAACATTTTCAGATCATCACTTGTTCTTCCTATGGCTAATAGCATACATTTGCAGATGATTTAGCAATGATTCCAAAACATCTGACTGTTAGGTCTTGGCTGTGTGACTGTGAGTTAAGCTCCAACTACTGCAGGAGAATTAAAATTAGGATATATTGGACCATAAACTTCAGGTGTCAGGGTAACTGAAAAAACAAATGAAAAAGTAAATATACCAATATAGCTGGAATCCAAAATTTGGCTAGCCAAAATAACTAGTAAGTTTAATAACAGCTGCATAAGAGTTTTTAGAATATCAGTTTGGATTTAGAATCCTAAATTGCATTTGTTAACTTTGTGGGATGACAGTGCAATAGTTTTGTTTGTTTGTTTGTTTGTTTTGCTTTGGGTTTTTTTGTTGTTTGTTTGTTTGTTTTGTGTGTGTGTGTGTTTTGTTGTTGTTTTTTGTTTTGGTTTTTGTTTTGGTTTTGTTGGGTTTTTTTTTCATTTTATGCTCCATAATTCCTATATTTTTAAGACCTATGGTCTCTCTATTCTAAATAACTAAGAGCTATATGAGTCTTCTGCAATAGAAGTCTAAGGGTTTATAAGAGTATTTGACCTAATTCTAGAGACATTACAAGCCACTTTATTTATCACACTATTTTTTCGATTCCTTGCAAAGGAATTTCAGCCCCATTAAGGAGATTGGTATTCATTGTAAAATTAGATTACTCTTAAAATAAAAAATGAGGCTAAATTATTAAGTCAGAAGAGGATAGGACCACATTTTCATAAGTCTCTCTTTTTTTTTTTTAATGTAGTATCAGTACTTAGCAGAAGAATACATAACAAAATATTTTCTCCTTTTTTTGTTTTAAATTTTGGAACTTCATTACCCTAATAGATCACCCATAACAAAAATATTGCACAATTTTCACTAAAGAATTTGAATTCAGACAAGATTCAAGGATAGAAAAGATGTAAATGGCTATTTTTACTGCTTTTATTTTCAATGAGAAAAAAAATTGCATTAAAACCAGCCTTAAATTTCAAAAATATGTATTATATAGACAGAAAACCTTAAAAATATTTCTGAATGTGTAAACCATGTTTTCAGAAGATGATGTGTGACTTCTCCTCCGTTCAGAGAGAAATCCCTTCCTGATCACTCCTTTATTTTTCTACAGTTTTGTCTTTTCTGTTTCCTGTCAACATTGTCAGTCTCTTGTTTTGAAAAAGTATCTCTTTCTATAGAGATCTAGAGACCCAGACAGAGCTTACATCTCGATAATTCAAGTTCTGTAATGAATCCATTTTGCTTTCTTGTAGTTTCACTGATTTTAAATTTATTTATTGTTTTAGTTTGAAATGTTTAGTCAGCATATCAGACATATTTCCCCTCTGAATTGCATTTTATGATTATATATATTCAAATTTCTTTCACATCACAAGTGCCAAGATTAGTATCCCTCTAGCAATCAATTTCTCAACTCTATCAAAATATAAAAAGTTTCCATGGCAAAATTTTATAATTGAAAAACTATTACAAAACAAGAGCTTCAGAGTCATGTTATGCTCTCCAATAATTGACTTCTGTCTGGTGATTCTACTTGTCTTAATATTAAACTTCTTTTCATACTTCTAAACACTAAGCCTTCAAATATGTCTTAGAAATAATCCAAACTACTAGTGGTGCCTTTAATTAAGAAAGTGTGACTTGACATTTTGAAATAAACTCCGCCAAAATGCTAGGGTAAGTAGTTTTCTCATAACTTATATAACAATATCTATGGAGTAACATCCTTCATCCTATCTATGAATTCAAAATACAGCTGACCTATCTTGAAGAGAGGTCAACATATCCCCTTCCAGCCCATGGGTCTAAACTTCTTCTCTAAAATCACTCTTTCAATGTCATTCATGTTACCAATATATTTACTATTTACTTTTTCTGTTTTATTTTGTTTTTGTCACTTGTGATATCCTCACATTATTAAATTGCCAAACTGCAAACCCTTGTTTCAGGACTACAGGATGTAAATCACAAGAATTTGAAACTGTGAACTATTGTTTCTGTCTGGACATGTATAGTGCTACGTAACAAAGGCATAATTATTCTTCAGAAAAAAAATATTTTTTGAGGAAATAAGTCCATATAAAGAATACTGTCAAACAATGTCAAAGGCTTGGAAGAAAAATATGTAAAATAAATACTTCATTAATTAGCCAGGATACTGTAGGGATTGAAGGTAGTTCCTACTTCATCTAAATTACAAATTGCTTAAAATCTCTTTACTTTTCCACGGCTAGGGATATGCCTTTGAGAAACCTTAGCTTTAATAATTTTTTTTTTTAAGTGTTTAAAAACATTCTTTATCAATCTTGCAGATAATTTTGTTTTTCCAGAAAGCATGGAAGGAATTTAGCCCCTTTGAGAGCCATTGTTTTTAACGCTGCTAGAATCAAGCTAAATGAGACTTAGGTTTACTTAAGGGTCTCTTAACATTCCCAGAAATACTAGTGATTTCTTGGCACAAAGTTCCATGAAGCACAAAATTTTCCGTTTCAGACAGCTCAATCTTGAGTCCTATGAATTTTTCCTAGCATTTCTACATTATGTCTTTCAGGTACATGTCTTGTACTGAGGTGCATATAGGTGGGATTTGATTTGAAACAGGGTCTGAAAGTGAATATACAGTGTTTAAAATGTTTCTATACTATTTCAAATGCATATGTCTTGCATGGTTGATCTACATGTGCAGAAGAAAATCTTTGTTGGATTTACTGCACATGCATGAAAGACTCTCAGTTGTATGCTATATAAAGTACCTAGTCCATGAGTCCATTAAGTTTCCAGTATCATCTTGGATATTAAAACCATCTAGGCCTTTTTTTCTCAACCTGTTGTTTCTCAAGGCTGATAAAATAACTTAATAGGCTCAGTTATCTAAAATTATCTCTTCTTATAAGCCCATAGGACTAAATGCTAGGGATGAACAATTCTGACCTTTTCCAAGAGAAAGGTAAAACTAATTTTCATAATTAAATGGACCATTTGTATCAACACTTTTTAGGAGCTCGTTTTCTACACTTTGATTTTTCTCCTTTCTTAAAACTAAGGCAAGGACGTCATGGTGTATCCTGCTATCTCATTTGCCCAAATTTTCTCTAAAGATATGATTGCTTCTCTTCCCACCAGCCATTCTTTGTATTGTTTTATGCTCCTTTTCTTAGCTGTTTGGTTTTTCTTTTTAAGATCTGCTTGTTCAAGTAGGTTATAAGCTATTGTTTGTGTTCTCTGAGTGAACAAAAAGAAAATGTATTTCTAACAATATTACTTGCACGTGAGACAAATTTAGATTCTCTGATAATTTGTGTATGTAAAACTCAATTGCTATTAACTTCTATGGAAAAGAGCCAAAAAGCATGGAGCTTGCCAAGGAAATGCATTTTTAAAAGAATTGACAAGTATTCTTATTTATTTAACATTATTCTGTCACTCTAGCTTTCCAATAATCTAATATCCTACTAGTCCTTCCCGATTCCAACTACCATTGTTCAAAGTAATTTCTAATATTGATATCCAACCCAGTTCAGCCTGTTGAGCCAATAAAAATAATGTGCTAGTATGAATAGGAATTAATCCATTTTCATGTTTAGTGATTGTGACTAAAATATTCAGCATAAAGACAGAAAAAGACACAAACTTACATCTGTTAGCAAATCCTTTGTTACTTATTTTTGGAACCACTATTCTTGTGAATATTTCTTTTGAAAGTGCCAATTTGGAAAGAAGAAGTAGATTCTTTGTCATTTAAATTTAATGGTCTTAATTAAATTTAATTAAATAGAATTTTGTGAATTTGAGATTCTTTTTGCTATTTTTGTTATCTTGTCTTCTGGGTGTGATTAAGCAGGTGGGCGGGGTTGTTTTTTCTCTGGATTTTTCCAACACATACATCATTCAATTAAGTCTACCATGGTGATACTAGGTATTAGAATGACCTCTTATTTCATCAGTGTGTAGGAAGAGCTGATGATAACATGTTTTACCATTTGTTACTTTTTGGAATATTTGTACTAATAGCAAAATGAATTTAGAGTCTAAAGACAGATGATTATAGCACTAATGAATTTCTTAAAAGATTAATTTATATATCGCGGGAAAAGCAATAAAAAATTTACTACATTTGAGATGAGGGATAATAAGATTTACTATCTGGAGATATTTTTTCCTATCAGTGTTGAAGGGATGAATTTAGATATTTAGTTAATATCTAACTTTTAATATATCACTTATGCTAATATGTCATCTTTTGTTCTCCTGTTTGTTTTCAACTGAATCTGCCAAAATGCAGAGTCACCGGGACATTGGGACACTTAATGAATAGACTGTATATCAGCAGCTTTCTACAAGTGACTTTTTTGGGAAGGATTTCAAAATCAGACGAGGAAACAAATTGTATTTGGCATTGCTAAGATAAGGGCTATTACTCACTATAGTTACTCAAAAAGCTAAATTAAAGGTAGCCCAATTTCATCTGTACTCTTGAACGCTACTTGTTACAAACTACCACAAAAAAAATTATAATTTTCTATAGACAGTGAAATTTCCATAATATTTCCCAATTATTATTGCAAGTTCCCAATATCCTTATATTTGGATGTATCACTATTCTCATCTTTATTATTACACTGGATCACTGAATTGGGGGAGGACTCTCAATAGCTAGAGCACATTCCTGATGTTACATTATTTCATAATGACAGATTATTTCATGTGAAACATGCTGAAACTGCTGTCAAACTGACTTTATCTTTTAGGAAATTAAGCTGCATTATCTCACACAATGCAGACTTCTTATAAAAGCAGCAATGCGAATCTAGTGGGTAGTTGTCAGGAGATAATCACTTCCCTTGGGAATTATAGATATTCTGCAAAATCTCGTATCTTTTACAGCCTTAGGGATATGATTATATTATGACAAAAATACCTCTGTTGCATTACTTACATTTTTCAGTGAAGGACTACGTGCAATCATCTAGTTGAAATACCTCAAGAGAGCATTTCTTCATGCTATTAAATTTCAAGTCTTAAATAACCATATCAGATAATATTCCTCATTCAGCCACAGAATTCTAAAACTTTTTAAAACTTTGTTACTGGAAAGTATCAAAGGAAGAGGCTTCTGCAATAATATTTATATTAATATTAAAATAAATTAAAATGAGATCTATGTATGACATTTATTATAAATACAATATATGCAGTAGCGATAATGATATAATAGAAAAAATACAATAGAAGTAGTATTACAATCAGAAAAGGTGGGTTTTCCCCCCCCCTGTTTTTAAAGTGACAAGTATCTATTAACTGATTTCGAGATTAATGCTAGCCTTGCCTCTGAGACAAGTAAGACACAAAGACTTGAAAACTGACTTGTGGGATTGTGGTATTGTTTTAACCATAACTATATAAAGAATATCCTTCCTTCTGGAGTGATTTTAAAAAAAAAATTTAACTTGAAAAAAATAACCATCTACGGATTTGGTTAAGCACTTGATTAATGTGTTCATGAAAATTGTGGGATAATTTAGTGATTCCTCACTTCAGCAGCAGAAGAGATCTTGGAAGAGTGGGAAAGATATTTTACTCTTTGTGGAAATGCTGGGGTTTTTTTTTTTTGTTTTGTTTTGTTTATTTTTTTTTAATTTCTTTTTCCATTTCTGCTTATTTGCAACCGTGTTTGAAACTTAGAGATTGTTTATTTTGGGTATCTGAGAAGCAACACATGAAAGGAGGTCTTCAAAATGAGAGTTACCAGTGGAGGAATATACATCATCTATTTCAGTCCATGGGACAGAGCAGCTAACCTCAAGGGCCTGAACCCACATACCCTCTTTCCAAGAGTTAGGATTGAACTCTAAACTACATGTTATTGTGGCCTTGTTTCACAGCGTCTATATGTCTAATTGTAATAACTGAGCACCAGTTAAAAACTTCTAAACTAGCTTTAAACAAATTATCTTTTGTATCAGAGGTACATGGAAGTGTAATTCTACAGCCAAGAAATTTTTTCTGTTTATTGAGACCTCTAAGACAAACTAGGAGTATAAACAGAATATTAAGCCAAAAAATTAATCTAAACCTTGCTAGTCAAGGGATCTTATTATAGTACTGAAGTCTAAGTACAGACTTTAATACCAATGAAGAGTTTACCCATATTTTTACATAATGGAGACAGTCCAACTAAAAGAAAATGTATTTAATATATAGTTTTAAGATTAGAACAAAAGCTGTTGAAAGTTGAATGCCCAGGTTAAATTTAGGTGACAGTAAGCTAAAATTATAGACATTAAGAAAAAAATGTTTAAAAAAAAAATTATCATTTTCTAAACCAGCTGTCTAGGATCCCATTACATTTACTAGTGCACCTGAGTGCACTAATGGTCTTTGATGTCTAGGGGCCTCCCCCAGCCTGCCCATATCTCAGGACACAATTTTAGTGCCCAGAACCATCAGACCATGCCCCAGAGATGCCACAGCAGGGCCAGTCTCAAGCTCCCTATATTTATGATTTTTCCAGTGTACATAAGTTGTGTCATGTCCTGTAAATGATGGCCCGTGGGAAGGATCTGGTTGGGTCTTTTTCAATCATCAGTTTTTTGCACACTGATAAGATCCCCTGGAGCCTTCTCTTCTCCAGTCTGAACAATCACATTTATTTCTCCCCCTATATATAAGATGCTTCTGCTATTTAATCAATATATTCTTATTATTCTGATATATCCTATAATTATTTTCTCAATATATTCTGAAGTGTTATGTCCAAATTCTCCCATGAAAATCATATGGATTACATCCATTTTGATGAGCAAGTTTAGTTCACTACTAAGACACAAAACTGCTTAAAAAAAACAAGGATATCCAAAAGGTGAAGCAGCTTTTCCCATTAAATTTTTGTGCAGTATTTCAAACAGGGTCTAATCTTCTTGAGGAATCTGGAAAATCAATTGCCAGTAAGGCTTATATATTGATCAGTATCTTACCACCTCATTTTTTTGTGCTTGCTGACCATATATCTGATAAAGCGCTTGAATGTAGGCTAACAGGGTTACCTGGTGAAAGGTAATCCACAGTCTTAATATCTGGATGTGGGGAGCAGCAAGGTGAAGCAGGATCAGAAGAAACAATGAGGCTTTAACAGTACAGTAATACAAATCAAACAATAGCACGAAAAACAAGCAATAATTCTAAGAATGAACTGAAAACTGTACCAGAGAGGTTATACAAAGCTAGCTTTTTCCAAAGTTTTTAATGCTAAATTGAAATTTGGAACGATATGGAATAAATGGCGATGTTGTCAACACTGAAGATACTTCAGTAATGATTGAGGAAGTGAATTGAATTCCAAATGAGAGACAAGTGCTTTTAGTTGTTTGAATATAGCATTTAAATGAATGTCAGCTGCCTAATAGTCAAAAGAAATACAGTCAAAACTCTAGAAATTTGTACAGCTAAGCAAGTATAGATATCTAAATTATTATCTCAGCTTCTCTATTTATGCCTTCTGTGGATGTATTGAACATGTAATAACTCTCTTTAAAGCTGAAGCCTGAACGAAATCAGAGAAAAATCACAGTAATAGTACTGAAGTATGCACATGAAAGTTAAGGTAATATAGGCTTTGTGGGATGTTCTACCTGAAATAAAAAAAATTTATTTGGGTTTGAAATTGCAAAGTTTATGTGCATAAATTAATTGATGGGACTGCAAACTGTTCATGGAAATAAATAAAACCCTCAGTTCTCTTATATATTGTACAGGTTATAACAGAGAAAATTTCCTTTGTAGCATTACATATGGTGCCATTGGTGACATTTATATTTTTGACCAAAAAAAATTGGTAAGACACAGGTGTTCTAGCATTTACTGAATGGCATCTTCATCCATCAGGGCTTGCTCTCCTTCTCACTTTATCTGTTAGTGAATAAATTGGGGGAGCACAATAATTGGGACGGGACACAACCAGACATATAACATGAACTAAGTAAAAAATATTTCATGTGAATGTTATTTTCAACAAAACGAGGGAGAGGCAGTTCAGTCTGACTGCCTATTGCCTTTGCATCACTCTGTATTGTTTTGTTTTCTTCTTTTTTCCACTTATCCTTCACTTAATTAACTTTTTTTTTAATCTTGACCTACAATTGTTCTTGCTTCATTATTTCTTTCCTCTTCCCTGCTCTTCCCAGGATGATGGGGGAAGCAGAGTGAGCAGCTCGGTAGTGCCTACCTGCAAATTGGGGTTACTCCATGACAGCTGTCAACTTGAATGAGATTAATCTCTCTCAGAAAGCCTGAGTAATTATTTCTTGCTTGAAAATTATGGGATTGACAAGAAATTAAACTTTACCATTTGCAGCCAGGATTCTATCATCCTCACTATCCAGAAGTACTGTTCCAGTCTATGGTTTGATTATTTGTTGTAATAAACAGGTACACAAATTGAAAAACTTTAAGGAGGCACTAGCCTGACTTCAGTATAACACAGGTCATAGATTAATTCCTTGAATTACTTGATTCTGGACTACATAATCTTTTCCAGTAGAGCACATGATTTTCCTGATGAATTCTCCAACACAGATTGCAAGTACAGCATATTACTATCATCACTATTAAAATTAAATTCCATATTTCTAATGTAAATTAATGTTTTGTCAGTATCCAGTCACAAGATCACAAGACATTGTACCTCAGCCTGTTAGTCTGAAATGACAGGATACTTGGTGCAGAATCTTTTATTCCAGATCAGTACAGCTTAAGCAAAGTTTCAGGTTTAAAAATGACAGTGTGATCAGTTGTTACTGTAACTTTACTTTTACATACTATTCTCCGTTCTGAAATTTTTAAGTACTTTAGACCAATTGCCACAATACTCATCAGACTATATTCTCAATATGAAAATATGACTTCATAGTTGGCCTCAATAAATGGTCTCATTCTAATTTGTCCCTCTTTCATTGCTCTTTTCCATTTTGATTATGAAAAATTGTATGTTTGGGTTTNTTTTTTTTTTTTTTTTTTTTTTTGCTTATAACTGGTACGAGAAGACAAGAATCAGGACTGAAATAAATTCCTGTTATGCTCATGCAGTCATTATCTATGAATAACCCCAATTTTGAAACCAGTGGTGAGTTAGTTTTCACTTCATTTAATATTTACAACACAGATAGCACTCTAGTCTCTTTTTTCCAAAACACCGAATCACATACATGCCTTACAGTATCTACTTCTACTACATCCTCACTAATATTTATATTAAATTCTTATAATATTTCATTTTAAAAGATAGTAGACAAATAAATCTGTTTTCAAGACACCAAACTAAGCTGTCATTTTTTGAAGTCATTCTGATTTCAGCTTTTCAGATTTCATTATTGTTTCAGTCCTGTCTAAAATTTTCCTGTTGGAAACTGATTTGTTATGATTGTGAACAGGCAGGAGTCACAGTGGCTTACACTGAAATATTAATAGCAAACTATTTTTAGCTTTCTCATAATCAGAATTATAAGCTTCTAAGCAACTTCAGGGAAGGTACTTTAGCTGTCATTCTTATATTTTGAGGTACTTCAGTAAGAAAATTTATGCTTGAAGATTTACTCTTAAAATAGAGTTTACTCATCTGAGTCCCTCATAAGAACTTTTGCAACACCAGCTCTTACAGCAGTCACATCAAAAACACATCATGATATCCACACCTACAGGTGTAATGGGAGGCATAGCTTTAAAAGAGTTAGAGTAGGCATAGCACCTTTGAATTTTATCAGTCTACAGGGATTTGCATGGTACACTTAACTTCTCACAGGATTTGGATCAGATTGTAATAGGTAGCTTTTTTTCCTCTATAGCCACCTTTCAGTCGTGTACATACAATAAAATTTTCATAGCAGAAGGAGCATGACTAGAAACAAGACCATGCTTTACTATATTTACACAATTCAGGATGTTCTATTTTAAAAGAACAGTACAACCCTTTTGCAGAGAATATCAGGACAATGGTAAAATTGCTTATGTAGCTTTTTCTTCCGAGCTAGTTTGGAAAACAAATGCAGTAGCTTTTTCATGTGCTTTAAATTTCTGCTGTCTCTGTATCTCTACTACTTCTATTTCAACATTCTCTGGGTATTGAGAAAAGCTGTTCTATATCCAGACAAACCAATTTTGCAGCATTATTAATTTATAAAAGTCTGTAGCTGTTATAATTTAATTCAGTTGCTATAGAAATCTCTACGGGAACACAAAAAATAAAAAGAGGCAAAATTAATGTGCCTTATAGTCTAGTTGCCTAGCGTGCACCCCCTATAGGGAGAGCGTAATAATTAAGTCTTGTTTACTGTGAGTTCCATTAAATCATTGTTGTTACTGATTACACCTCTGTGATTGATTTGTCAGGTGTGAAAACAACAAAAAATTAATTGCCTTAATCCAAATGACCAAATGACGTGCATTGTGAGGTGCAACACAGAATTCTGCTTGAACAACTGGAGCTTTTCTACTTGCTCTTCATTTAATTTCCCATCGTAACAGCGAATTGCTTTTGAGGTAGGGGACATTGCTTCTTCCACAGATTTGGATTCATATGCGATCAATGTAATATAATGAAAGTATTTGTTCGTAAATTAATATACTTCCCTGTTAAAAAGTAACAGCAGGAAAGAAAACGTTTTTCATCACTAGGAAGTGTGTTTAAGTAAACTGGTGGGACAGATTTTACATGGTATTAAATTCCAACTGGTAGTAATAAATGAATCAAACAAGATAACAAATGAATTTCACAATCTAGTTTATTGCTTCATCAGAGGGATTTCACTTACATGTTTCCTGAAAGAAAGGGCATAGATTCTGTACCTCAGATATATTGGAAGGTTTTCATGCTCTACTCTTATTTGCAATATGAATGTAATTACCATATAAATATTTGATTCAGACACTAGGGGCAAATGTATTGTCAGTTTATTTCAGGACATGACATACTACTTTTAGGAGACTTGGACAAGGTATGAATATTGAGAGTACCTGAAATTCATATATAACAAAAAGACAATATTATTTTTCTGAAATGTAATTATAGTTGGGCTATTAGAAACTGACATAAGGACATGTTTTATTTTACCAAGTAAAGTCTGATGTATTGTGCATTATGAATTCTGTAGGTAATACATTGTGTTTCCTACTCTTCAGTAAACATAGTTGTGCCTTTCTACTACATATTGTTCAGGAAAAAGCAGTATATATGTGGCAGAGGAAGAATAATTTTATCAGATTTTGCTACCCTTGATGTGTTTGATCACAAACAAATTTGTATCTTATGTTGGTTGTTTGCTGTTGCTGCAGCTGCACTTTAGGGTCAAGGATACATTATGGATTTTCACAGGAAGGTCTAAAAAGGGACAAAAATCAATTCCAGCATTTATAAAGACAAAATTGCAAATGGTCATTCAGTCACAGTAAACAAATTTACAAGCAGTGGCAACTTAAAAGAACTTATATGATACATCTTTTAGAATAATTCAAAAGCCAGAATTGTGAATTCAGACTTGAGTAGAGGTTATATTATTGTTACACAAGTTCTCAATGTGGCAAAACCAGTATGCTACGCTACTATTCTTACTAAGAAATTTGATTCACAGGGAAGAACAGTTTATTTTCTCTCAAGATGCTCTCTTTTTGAAACCGTATAACCATAATAATAGATTGCCATTAAGAAGACATTTGTGTTGATATTTCTTCAGGATCAAAACTAAATTGATATCCTGAATTGATTTCCTGATTTTTCAGGGCAAATATAGTGGTTTACATGCCTTTTATTTTCAGGCTTTTCGGATTAAGGGTTGGCCAAATGCCATGACTAGATGTCGTGGTTTAATCTCAGTAGGCAGCCCAGCCCCATGCAGCCACTTACCCCCTAGTCCAGTGGTATGAGGAGAATAGTGAAAAGGACGACCATGAGAAACAACTCTTCGGTTGCAATAAAAACAGTGTGGTACATAGAGCAAAAATAAGAAACAAAACAAGGAATTAACTCACTGCTTCCCATGGTCAGGCAGATGTTCAGTCATCTCCAGAGCAGGGTTCTGCCACACATAATGGTGATTTGGGAAGAGAAATAACATAACTCATAAGATCTCCTGTTTCTTCTTCTTTCCCGAGATTTATATGCTGAGTGTGTCACCATAAGGTATGGGATATCAATTTGGTCAGTTGGGGACAGCTGTCCCAGCTGTGCTCTTTCCCAGCTTCTTGAACAACCCCAGCCTCCTCTCTGGTCGTGTGGAATGAGAGGCAAAACAGGTCTTGACCCTGTGTAAACACCTCTCAGCAATAACAAAAACATCTCTATGTTAACAAGGCTGTTTTTCAGAGCAAATTGAAAGGAGAACTACATATACGTGAGGAAAATTATCCCAACCAAACCCAGTACACTAAAGAAACAGAAAGGGTTGATTTTAACATATAAATGAGATTTTATTGCCTGTTGTTGTATCTCTAAAGAACATCCTCTGCCCCTCTAAATTAAAAAAAAAAGCAAGTACAAGATACACCTTATTTTATTGTGTATAACAATTATAAAATCCATTTGGCAGTGGATATTAGGCTTGGT
The DNA here is from genome assembly GCA_013397375.1 of Toxostoma redivivum. Classification (NCBI taxonomy): domain Eukaryota; kingdom Metazoa; phylum Chordata; class Aves; order Passeriformes; family Mimidae; genus Toxostoma; species Toxostoma redivivum. The sequence goes on from VXBI01007460.1 coordinate 92,204, forward strand.
TTAAAAGATATAAAAGTGAGATTTCTGATCTGAAGGTTCCAAATATTAACCTCACTAATTACTTCAGGCTCTCTTATATTGGGGAATTTATTTGCAGTTTATTATATAACTAAAACACAGATCTAATTACAGCAGTATTAGTAATAGAGATAATAGTGAAATCAGATTGAAAGACTAGGATGAAACAAGAGGCAGGTGATGTTGGAATCCAGAATACTGGAAGAAGTTTGCTTATGTTAAAACATGTTTGACACAAACAATGATAATCTGAACACAGAATATTGTATTGAATAATAATAATGATGATGATAGTAATAATAATAATGTCCAAAAGAAAAGTGAACCAGACACAACTCAGCATAATTTAATTCTTAACTGTAACTTACTGTACTAAAAAAAATGCAAATTTCTCCTTAGCAAAAATATATAAAGATTATTTAGCTTAAAAGCTGCTTTGTTTCAGATTATTTTCTGCTCTACCAATACTAACGGGTTTTAGGTTGGGGGTTTTTGCATAATGTAAGCTCTATCTTCTATTCCTTCAAAGAGAACTTTAGCTGTATGATGAACAATCAGCACACCTCCACTATTCCTATCAAGCCTTAAGCATTTTGTTATACTGCCATAGTTCTGATTTTTCAGTGTCCTCCAATTTTTGTGCCAGGTTCATCAAAAGGCAATTTGTAGAAAACTATAATTTCAAATAGATATCCCACAATATAGTTAAAACATCGAAATTAGACTTTTGTTATACTTTTCATGTGAATGAACTCATAGCTCAACAGACTAGAGTAATAATCCTGGTTTTTTCTCCCTAAAATTACATCCCACAAAATGCACAAGAGTAAATTACACATGATCTTTAGACTGTTTGCTCAGACTGATTTTAAAAACATAAGAAAATATGAAAATGCTAATGAAATAAGCTGTTGTGCCTTGATAAGTGACTCATTGCAATTTCAAATGTTTCTATTAAAGTAAATCACTGCACTTCTCACAGCTAACGTGTTATCTATTCCACCACTGCAACATGATGTCCTTTTTGTTCCATGACATGTAGTACCAGCCTGTAGACTTTTTCCTGGTGGTGACAATAGAAACCAGGAGCTAAAAGTTGCCCTAGCAAACAACCATTTTATCTTCTGGTAATGCAGAAGTGTTATATAGCCTCATTGTGGAAATGAATATTTGGTGTTTTAAAGCAATTCAAATTGCTATTTGCATTATATAATTTTATAATTACTAATTAGGGATTAGTGTCTAAGAATGACCAACACAAATGTTGAGGGACAAGAACAACAGAAAGAAATGGTAAATTAATGGTGTAAAGGGAAAGAGACAACAACTTATGAAAATTTTAACACTTTTCAAGTGTATTCAAATAAAATGAAACAAATAAATTTGCCCTACATTTTCTTTCAAAAAAATCATTGTAATATGCTGAATGTTGGATAGCCACTCATCTGATGTACAATCCAAATCCACTGACAAAAAAGAGAAATGAGCATTATGAATACAGAAGTTTTACTCAATATTACTCGAAAGCCAGTTTATTAAAGATGTCTTTCAGAATAACACAACTCTTAAATGTATAGGGGTTCCTCTGTCTGATTTCCTACATATTTCCTGTCATTTTCCCAACAGTTAGAGTGTCCACCACATGATTTTTGGGATGTTGCATTTGGGGATTATCAAATAAAGATAATACATAAACTGTAAATGAGGCACTGGTTCCATGCTTTACTAGTCTTGTGAGTACAGAAATGTAAATTTAATACCTTTTATTTGAAAGGTTTCCTGATTTATATGGAAATGTATTAATCAGCTTCCAAGCTCAACTACTTACATTATACACTGAAGATTAGAATGATAATTTGACTATTTAAAGATAGCAAAACCATTACAGGAAACTGCAATGGATTTTTTAGATAGAATAGGCAAAACAATATGAATACAGAAATCAAAACCAATAAAGTCTGAACATGAATACTAAACTGGATGGGTGAGTGTTTGGAGTGGTGTCACTTCTCTCCCTTGCACAGCAGTAGTTGCCCCCAAAATCTTCAAATGAATAATCAGAACCAATCCTTTTCTTCCAAAGAAAAGGACATCTACTTGTAAATATATTTTGTATTGCAACTACTATGGCCACAATTATATTCAGCCTGAGTTAATTTGGTTGCAGTTTTCATAGGTAAAAAGAAAATAATCTAGATATTAGGATATAGGTTTGATTACTTTAGCAGTAAACTGAAGTTGAGTGGTATTTTTCACTCTTTTAAAAATATTTTTATGACATATAATTAACAGTACCTGTCCCACACTACAATTTCTTGGTTAATGCTACATTTTCTCTCAAACGTACACCTTAATTTCCAGAAGATCAGTGTATGTATTACTTAATTACACTTAAGCAGTATTGCATCTGGGCTTGGTTTTATGTTTAAACTCACTTCTTTTTCTCAACTCTTTTATATAGTAGCACTAACAAGGACTTATTATAATCCAAATAACATGCATTTTTTTTTAATTTTCTTATGTAATACAATCTTTATTTGGCGTTTGTTCAAAAGTGGACTCAACCTTCTCGTTGTCATAATCCTCATTAAATAAAACCATAATCACGTTTATATTAATATTTAAAAAGTAATTATCAGTGACGCAAAGTCCCAGGCAACTGGAAAAAAGGAAAACAACAAAATAATTTTTTAAAAGACCAAAAAGGAGGATCTTTGGAACTACCAAAAGTCAGCTTCACCTTGTAACTAGAAAGATCATAGAACAGATTGTTGAATAATGTATACTGAGACATACGGAAGACAGGGAAGTGATTACAGACACCAAACATGGGCTGTGTCGGAAAGTTAAAGTCCTTGCTCAAAGTCCAAGTGAAAACCAGTAACAGGTGATTTCTTTCAGGGGTCTGAACTAAGGAAACTACTGTTCAACATTTTAGAATTTTAGAAGCAAGGAATTGTTTGGATTGGAGGGAACCTTTAAAGGTCAAACACCAAATCATCCTCCCTGCCATGAGTGCAGACATCTTTGACTAGATGAGACTGCTTAAAGCCTCATCCAACCTGACCTTGAACACTTCCTCTGACAAGGAGTTCTATGGTTCTCTGACTAATTAAACACAAGTTTCCGTCCAATAATATGAAGCTTATTTAGCCAGTATAAAAAGCGAACAGCAGAAGTGAACATGAAATCATTCACAACAATATTTGCTGTCTTTCACATTGTAAGTATTGTACATATACTAATGCAATTAAATATAGGCATTTTAAACAATTTCTGAACTTATTTTTATTTTCATATATGCTTTATTTTCTTATCATATTGTTTCAATTCCTTTGACTCTCATTAATTTATTCTTCTCTGAGGAAACCTTTTGGGTCACACTCAGTTATGTTATAGAGAAAAAATACGAGAGGCAGAATGAGATGAAATTGTTAAAGAAATCAAGGTCATATTCAAATTTAGAGCTATATCTTAATAATTGAAAAATCAAAATAACTGTTAAACTGATAATGGCATCCATGAGTTTGAAAAGTTTTTGAAAGTTGGACTACATTAGAAACCCAAAGGGGCAGAAAAAATATGAGAAAACTCCTCTGATAAAGCATAATCAATCACAATTGAGAAGAGACAGGAGAGAGAAGATCTGAAATTGTAAGGAAAGGGTTTGAAGGAAGATCAAAATAATATATGAGTTTAAGGAAGAGTTAGATTAGTGAAATAAAGATTATTAGTAATTCTTATTAGCCATGATCAATCAAGGGAGGAGAAAACAAAAATGTATTAAGATGGAGTTGCAGAAGAAGTAATTTCAAATAATAAATGGAAGTGACACGTAAGTGATTAAGATTACAAGGTATTTCGCAAGGACTGATAAGATTTAGCTGCAAAACATATCTAGAGCTTACTGTTGGCTACTTTGCTTCTTAATGGGTTTAGAATGACAAAGCTAAGACAAATGACAGATATGTTTGTACTGCAAATGATTATGGAATAAGCTTATTTCTGAATAAACAACACTACGGGATGGTGTTAAAATTCTATAGTTAATATATTTAATTTAAAACAATTGAATTTTAAACAAATAACAGCAAAATTTAATATTCATACTAAAGCAAATATTCTTATGCAATATAAATAATGGTACTTAAAGAAAAAGATTAGATAAAATAGAACAGGTAGATTTTAAACAAAAGCTCCTCTAAAGACGTGATGCTTTTCTAGGCACAGTTACCCTTTTTCACAATAAAAATATTGCTATTAGAATTTATGTTCAATATAGATCATTAAATACATGCATTTAGATATCAATATTGCTATTATTAAAAGAAAATCAATATCAGCATGCCCATCAGATAATATTTTTCTCATCAAGTGGTCAGTCCAAGCTTAAAATGGCTTTTTGTCAGTCATTACACTACCGGGCTGAGAATTTGCCAATATATCAGAGATTAGAAACATTCCTTTAATTTCTCATGTGATATTACAGATGAAAAAACTTATAAACCAAACTTAGTCAATTTAAATGCCTGTGTTCCTGTCCACTTTGGCTATTCTTCCCTTCACATACTCTACATATTTCCTGGTGTGAATACACAGAATTTTACATAAAATCTCATCTTTCTTTATATACTGTCTCTTATGTTTCTCTAGACGTACCAAAATAGAATATTTTATGTAATCCTAAACTTACGTTTCCCTCTAGTGGATTCCCTTATGTTTCTTTGATGATTTATCATAAGTTGTGATTGCAAGATACACCCAGAAGATAAATCATTACTTCAATAATACTGTGTGATTCAACTAACATCAGCTCCTCATATTTGAGAGAATAACTCAAGGTTTATAGTAAGATCAAAGTTAATATTGACAATTCGGTCCAAAGCATGATTCATCTCATTCTGAGCATGGATATGACTTTGACCCTGAAACGTCTCTTTCCTGAGTAGTGAGTCTAAAGTATAGACTCCTGCAACTGTATATATCGCAGATGTCAGAAAAAAAAATCAGCTGAATCTCACCTTTTGATGCAGTATTTGTTGCTTAATTAGTTAACTTGGTACTTCCAAATCATATACCTTCCATTTGGAGAAATCTTATATTATAGTTATATTGAAAAAAGGAGAAAAATACATTTGTAGTATTGTTGTTGTTTTATTTTTGTAGTACAACACACTTAGAGCTAGCCAAATTATTTCATCTTTCTTTCCAAAATCATGTGAACAGAGCAGATCTAAAAATAATTAAAAGAAATCAAACAAATATGAGTTATTCTATATTATTTTGATTTAATCCAATTAAGATCCAGGAAGTGTCAAAGCCAAACTTTTCTGATGGCTCTTCAATGACTTTTAAAAATTAACAGTGCATATTCTGTATGTAAGTTCTTAGCCAAGGTCAAATGTGAGTTCTGTGCAAATAGATAACAAAATGTGCAGGACTGGCAGTTTAGAGCAAGACCTTGAATGCCAACAGTGTCTGTTTTGATTATACATTTCTAATTCAGCTCGAAAATAAAAGGAACACATGACTTATAGCTCAACAAAATATTAACAATGCTGGTCCTGCTTTCATTTTATAGAAAAATCAATTTTATTTTCCACCATAAACTGTGATTCACAGATTCCTGCATAAAGGAAGTTTAAAAATGTGGATTTCTTAAATTACTTTGAGGTACTGTAATCTCATTACTATATGTATTTACACATTTAGCAGATATGGCTTTGTGTGTAATGTGATAAATATATTTTATACCCTTTGTATAAAAACAACTCAGCAGATCTATGGAACAAGATGATTTGTTTAGGAGATCAAATAATAATTCTGAATAACCTTTTTTGTGTACATGGTTTTATTAAAATGAATATGATTTTGCTTTTTCCATGAAGAAAGTAACATTGGTCATAATGAATAAGTTCTTACCAGCAGATATGTTCTCCCATCTGATTTGTAATCTCTGTTCTGTCCCTACTTACAAATCAGATTCTGAGAACAGGAGAAAGCTGGTTTGCCTTAGATATTTTCTGTATATTTTGTATATTTCTGCTATTATTCCACCTTCTTTGTGGGAAAGGGTCTAAAAATCTTCCATAGTATTTTCTGCAGTGGTGTCCTAGTCTTCATATATAAATTATGTCTATTGAGAAATAAGTCCAATTATGCGTAATTTCAAAGTACATTCCTATTTATAATGTATGATATGGTTAATCAGGAAAATGCTGGCTACCTACAGTGAAATCACTGCAGTATGGCCATGTATCATTGAGCGGCACAGTGAATCTGGTGAATCAGACTGGTAAAATACCCAGACACATATAAAAAAGACCTTTTTTTTTTTTTTTTAAGC
>VXBI01007460.1:98583-139439 GCA_013397375.1 Toxostoma redivivum
TAAAAAAGACCTTTTTTTTTTTTTTTTTAAGCAGTCAATTTACTGCATTAAATTCAATGTTTAGTTTTTCCACTGAAGCAAGTTTCTTAGATGCTCACAATGTTAACAGCAGGGTTTGAGCCTCTGGAAAAGTGTAGGAAACAGAAACACATGATTTAGATCCTGACATTATAGTATTGGGACCTCGAAAGTAATTGGCAGTTCATCTCAAGTGCCTTCCCACTGTGACATGCTTGTAGAAAATAGCAAAGACCCCTTCCTTTCCAGTTGTTTTTTTTTGTTTTGTTTTGTTTTTTTGTTTTTCCACCCCAGCTATACATGATTTTTTTTTCTTTTTTTCTTTCCTTTGAATTTGAGTTCCACTTTCAAAACAGTTACGAAAAGGAGTTCAGACAACTGTTGCTAGTTGTCCATGTTTATGACAAATATTGAAAGCTTAGTCCCTGGACAATTTGGCACTCAACTGTGAAATTTATCTCCAGACAGACATCTAAAAGGTAGCTGGTTGTCCTCGATAGAGAAACAGTTGTATCTGCTTCAGATTTATTCTTTAGGCTTTTATTTGACTTCAGCCAAACTCAAGTAGAAGTTCAAGGTCAGATGGCTTAGTCCTTAAACTCTTTCTCACACTCTTTCACTATCTAAATTGAGCTGAATTCTGGGAGATAAATAGTTTTCACAGCTAAGTGGGAGAGAAGTTTATTCTCGGCCTGTTTTCCAGACTTAGAATGCCACTAAAATAAAAAAGCTTATTATTATATTCCCAAATGAGATTTGCTTATTTTGCAGCCGTGTCACACTTTTGGCACTTATTTTGTGCATGATATGTGGTTACTGCTAGAAGTCCCCTCTGCTATACTATGCCTACCCTGATATTCCCCATTGGTATTTGTCTCCCTTGAGAAATAAAGCATTTTAATTTTGTATTAGTTGAATTTCATCTTCCTCACTACAGATCCTGAACAAATTTGTCAGGATTGTTTTAAAGTCTGAGCCTCTTTATCAAACTGATCCTTTTTTGGCTGGATGTCATCAGCAAATTTTAGAAGTTACACTCTGTTTTCTATCATACTATTAATGAAAAACTGATTTTAAAGGACAACCTTTCTCAGTTTAAGATGCTTCATAATTGTGCTCCAAACCTTTGATAACTATTATTGAAGAATCATTTTTCAGCCACCTTGAATGACTACAAATGAGAGCTGAGTTTATTTTTGTGGTGTTTTGTGGAACAGAGTCAATCATTCTGTGGTTTTGAGATGTCACATCTACTCTTACAGTCCATAAGAAAAAGAATAAATCTCCATCCTCTGCCAAGCGTCATAGACAAATATATTCAATTTCTTAGTCCTCTGTGACCCCCATCTACTCTCTCGAGTTTTTAGAGATACAGGAGTGATTCTAAGTGACTTCCCCTAAGTCCTTTGGCAAGCTTTGGTAAATTATTTCATTGAGCCCTGAGGAACAGAACACAAATGCCATACCAAGTCATCCTTTAATGTGATTTTTATATGTGTATTTTCTTTCTTTCACCCCCCCTGAACTCCAGCTTGAATCCCTATCTCCTTGTGAAGCTTAACTGTGTCATATACCAACAGATTACTTTTTCATACTCACCTAATCTATGAATGCAATGCAACACCCTCATACCTTTTCCAGTTTGAAGTAGGTCTGTTTCTTTTTGTATTAAGAACTAATACACTCTTTTCTTGCTGCTTTTTCTGTCTCACTTGTTATTTAAAACTAGGTTGTTGTTTCTTGGTTTTTTTTCCCCCTGTGTTTTCCTGTTTCCATTATTGGTAGAAGTAAATAAAACAAAATCTTCAACTTAATCTTGCTTTGTGGCCTGAGGTAAAAAGTAAAACAAATTTGTTGTTATGTCATTAAGGATATGTCTCTTGAGGTAAAAATTAGTTTTGTTTGCTAAGGAGCTGTACACCAGCATATAAAATAAATGACAGAAGAAATTTTATGCTTCTCCAAGCTTAAAGAAATAAAAATAATTTTGACTGATTTTGCACAATCAGTTTAATTTTCCTTAATTTTTAACTAAACAATTATTTGCTAATTAATTAAAAATTACAATATTGTCAAGGTGAATATTACTACATATGTCACAGCTCAAGTAATCATTTGGTTAATTTCAATTTTTTTCTTGTTTTTTATTCTGTTAAACATACACAAAAGCCTGTCCCACTGAATGTTTTTTCTCTGTATCTTTTTTTTAACCAGATAATTACATGGAACTATTATATTATAAATTCTAACTTTTAGACTTGGTTAAACTAATCATGTTTGCTAAGTTTGAAATTAATTTTTTATATAAATCTCTGTTCTACATTATAAGAAACAAGAGTGTTGTAGATTTTACTTGGAAATTATGCAATATTTTTGGATATTTTGGGGGTTCTTTTTGTGGTAATTTGATGCCTGGTTTGAACATTCAGAACAAATTTCCTTAGGGCATTCTTTAATTTTCAGTAGAGCAATTTAAGGAGGGCCATCTGAAGCTCAAATACAAACAAGATTTTCACAATATGCGAGATGAAGTTTCCCTCTGAAGCACTTAGAATACGGATTTGGTTAATTCGCAATAACAATGTGCAATCCTTAATAAGGATGGAATGTCAGTAAGTATCTCTCACTTGGAGATTCTCAACTGAGATTGACTGAGTGAATCTGAGTGTATAATTAAATTCATTCAGGCAAAGAAACAAGGAATTTCTATATCCATGTAGAGTGGTTGAAAGTCAACAGGAAAGCACAATTGGTTAAGGTCATTCTTTTAGTGCACAAAACTGACAACAATTCCAGATCTAAAAACAAAGTTCTCTTTACGTTTCCACATGTCCTGTTCAGTGACTTCTTGAGCACTTAGGGAAAATGATTCCACCATGTCCCTGGGCAGTCTGCTCCAATGCTTAACAACCCTTTCAGCAGAAAAATTCTTCAAGATGTCCAGCCTGAGCAGCCCCTGGTGCAGCTTGAAGTCACTTCCTCTTATCCTGTAACTTGTTACCTGGCAGAAGAGGCCAAGCTCCACCTTGCTACAACTTCCTTCCATGGAGTTCTAGAGGGATACAGTCTCCCCTGAGGGGCCCAGAACTAGACACAGGATTTGAGGTGTGCCTCACCAGTGCTGAGTACAGGGAACAAATCCTGCTTTGGTCCTGCTGCCCACAGTAGTGCTGACACAAACCAGCATGCCATTGGCTTTCTTGGCAGCATGAGCACATGCTGGATCCTGTTCAGCCAGCTGCCTGCCCCATTATCCAGATCTTTAACAAAGATGTTGTACAAGACTGGACAAACAATACTGTATCTGACAGAACTGACCCCTTGGATTCACCGCTAGTCCTTGGTCCCTAACTAGACTTTGTTCCAATGATTGTCACTCTCTCAACTCAGCCTTTCAGACAGTTTTTATACCTTACCTTCCCATCAAGACAACTTCAGCATCTGCTCCTTTTCTTTCTACTCATGCTCCGTTTCAAATTCCTAAAACTTTCTTTCATGAGTGCCTGTTGATTAGCTAACAGTCCGATGATAAACCTGCCTTCAACATTTGCAAAATACAAGTGTAGTACAACTTTAGGATTGTAGCTGGTGCCCTGTGTCTATGAGTTTTGAATTTCCCTGCCATGGTTCCTAAACTGTCTTGTGACTTTAGATGCCTGGATATGCCTATTCATAAAAGTATATAAGAGAACAGTCTCTGTAGCACAGCTTCAGTTTTTGTAGACTCTCAGAAACTTTTTGGTATTTTAAAATATAAGCATACTGCTTTCTTACAATAAATAAGGCATAGTATTGCTCCTAAAGATTTGGGGGAATTTTTTAGGTATTTTATTTGGTCTGATTTGGTTGGGTACTTTGTTTTTTTCCAAAAATGCAGTAGGTATATACACATCAAATAAACTCTCCAAATATATACTTTTTTGGAAGGACATTCACAAAATCTAAAACTACTTGAGCAGTACCTGAGTGTTACAAAAAAGATAAAAAACACTTATCTAGCAGTTGCAGTTGGAATACTGATATTGAAGAACAAATTTTCATAAAAATGGAAATAAGTTGAAAAGTGGAGATCTGCATGCACATGGATGGATGAAGCATAAAGAAAGGATGTTGTAAAAAGATTTTTAAATTTAGGAGAAGATTTATGACATTAGTTTTAGAATGACAATTTTGGGCAAAGAACCAGGACAAAAAAGAGAAATTTTCTGATTTCGATATTGACATATTGAATTTTTTTTTTAAATTACTGGAAGCAGAAATGGTACTAAAATATGATTTAAATAATGCAGGTTATGAAATAGTATTACTAATTTTGTTAATCTGTTTATCCTACCATTACGGGAACATTCCAAATAAAGCATTTCACTTGTTTTGAAAAAATAAAGAGGATCTTGTAAAATTGTTTGGAGAAAACAAAATGTTCTAGACATCTGTGACTTGATTCATGTGAAAGGACAGCCATAGCAAATGTAGGGGTGCAGCTGCAGTTTTTCAAATAGGCATATCTTAATATATTAGACATTTTAGAAAACAGCATCTGCATAGTAAAGACTGACCTTCATTTTAGGGGTTTGTTAGGGTTTTTTGGCAGGGACAGAGCTTAGCTTTTTCCCCCTGGCTGAATAAAATTCAGTGGATTAATTCTATTTGAACTTAAGTATATGATATGTGCCTGCCCTACGAATTATATACAATAAGAAACTATTGGTTAGAGGAGCAGCAATGAATTTTACTGTAAGACAATAGAATACAGGGATAAAGAAATACTAACAATGAAATTCATCAAGGAGAGGTTTCGAATAAGTTTCAAATAAGTGTTATTATTTCTGTTAATTAACTTGGAAAAAAGAAAGCAGAAATATATTAACAAATCTTTTTGATGACATAAGATTAAAGCAAATTAAAATACAAAAGAGAATATGTGTTATTATAGAGAAATAATTGCTTGACTTTATAGCAACTTACATTATAGAAATGGGAGCTACGAAAGATCTAAACCAATCAAAATAATTTGGTAATGGATTAATCAAGAGCTTTTTTCTGTTTATTGAGAAGAAAAAGGATTTATTTGAAAGACAAGATTATGAATTATCATAATGTTTCTTTGTTTGCATGTGGGCATGAGGAAACTGTACGTGTACCTCAGTCACATCCAAGTACAGACTCTAATAATTTGTAATACATACAAGTTACTTGTAATCAGCAGTGTTTTCTCTCTCTGCCCAGATAACAGTATGGAATAATGTGCTTCCCCTCACAGAAAGGATTATTAGCTCATGAAGTATATAGAAATGTGGGGGTTTTTGTTGTTGTTGTTTAGACCCAGCTTGTATTTAGTAGGCCACAATGACAGACAGTGGGTTTTTTACACCTACCTTCAAAAGATCGTGGGGTTTTCTTGTCTTTTGTGGAATAGCTATAAATCATCAATATAGTTTGGTCTTAGAAAGATTTACATAGTTCATGTGCATCAGTCAACATTTTCAATAGCAATGAGAAAACACAGCATTACATAAGGCATTAAAATTTTCATCAACCACATTAAAGAAACAAATTAAAACTGGAGCAAGGCTTAGAACATTGTCTTAGAAACAGAGAAGCTATACTGAAGCTGATCAGCAGATTTTAGAACTTCTCACTACAGTTTATACTGTAAGCCATAGGACTGCAAGATTTCAGATACTGTTCAGATACTATTCAGGTAATATGGATTTTGCCCCTTGTCTTTAGAGCTAGCCCTCATAAAAAGATGCAAAGACTTTTCATATAAAAAATGCTCAATATTCATATATTATGAACATGGTAGCTTTTCAGAGGCCAAATTAGCACATTCAAATAAATAGAAATGGATGTTAAAAATGGTGGTTATTTCTATAGGGAAATTTCAAACACTGTTATAAAGGAATTTAAAAAAATAAGATTTTTTTTTTAATGATAGATGTTTTCCATTTGCTGTTAACATGTTTTTCTTTCATTACAGAGGTTTCATCAAATAAAAGTTCTGAGCTTTGAAATTAATAGCAATTTCTCCACCACAAGCATCTAAAACAAGCAAAAATGCAGCCTGTCCCTTTTCAGACCAAGAAAATCAGGGAACTGGCTTTTCAATGCAAGATAAAGCTATAGCAGAGCGTCAATTGATTCAAAATAGCAGAAAATTCAGCATCTTTTTTGAGGGAAAGAGGTGCATTAGCAAATGATGCTAAGCCTGGTGTTTGTGCTTGCCTGTAGATACAGACAGCGGGAGAGTTCTCTCTGCTGAAGTAATGAATAATTAAAACGTGCTTAGAACCCAGCATATAGAGTGGCAGGATGCTATCAGACTAGCTGTTGGTGGTGACAAAAATGGCACCCTGTTGGCTGTTAATGTGGAGGTATGAGTAATGTTGGCTCTTAGCACAAAAGAGCTGAGAGCAGCTAAGTTGAGGACTTTATTTTCTGATGGCTGTTATAGCAGGCCAAGCTATGCAGTAGAGTGATATAGTACTTAGTAAGTTGTTTTCTTCTATCTACACAGATATTCAGAATAAATTTTAACTTGAGACAGAGATATAAAAGAAGATATATTGATGGGGTTTTTTTCAGCCTCATTTTTATTTTAATCATTTGAGATTTTTTCCAGTGAGAATTAAAAACTAAGTTGATGGCAGATAATTTTTTTCTACCTGTATATTCATACTGACACATAAGGCATATTAAATCTTGGATAAACGTATTTATACATTTTACACTTAGTACACAGGGACTTGTAACTATTAGGCACAATCAATAAGCAAACATCACTAAAGAGCAGCTGGCTGCCTTACCCCTCTGATAAACCAGCAACTTAATGTACTTTTGAGCTCTAGAACAGGAAACTTATTTCTAGTTAATAAGGGAGTCACTGAGCTATCATTTAACTTTGTCAGTTAACAAACTAGAAAATATAAAATCATATTAAACAGAATATTGGATCATAAGAGGACATGTAAGTAGTTTCAGGAACCTTTACAACTGAACGTGGTTTGTATAGATATTCTGGAGAATGCCTGTTTTTTTTTCAATTCTCTGTCTCCAAAAGCCAAGAGATTAGACAGTCATGATGTGTGTACTCATTCCATTATTCTTGTAATGCTAGAAAAATGGTAGTTTCCTGGACTTCATACAGGTTTCAAGGATTTTCACAGCATAGAGGTGTTATTGTTACACCTTTTAAAAACATGTAAATATATTTTAAAAAAATGAGAAATAACAAGTTACAGGTAGAAGCATAGATCTACACCTTTTATGAATAAGAAGCCAAAAAGAGCCCAGCAACACAAAAAATAATACCAAAAAAGAAATGTGAACTTCAGAATTTGTTCAGAGAATTCAATTGACTCCAAGTCATTGAAACTGGTTCATTAACATCCCTCTGGTATTATGCTTTTTAAAAAATTCCCTTCTAATATAAAATAATAGGATATTATGTCTTTCTAATACAATTGAAAATGATGGTTCTGAGCCTTGCCAGAGAAAATTGTAACAAATGCAAATATTTGCCCAGTACAGAATGTGGGGTGTTATTTCAGTCCTTGCTTTAGCCATCAACATTTTTTCAATTTCTGTCTCATTTTGGTTTTGTTGCTTCTTATTAAAGAGTGTTTAAAACAGAAAGGAAGAGTGGAACTTATGTCACTTAACTTTTGGCATTTATAAGTCTAAGATGACTAACTACATCTTGATTCAGTTGTACACGCATAGGCACCTCATGTCACTGAGGTAGCTTGAAGAATCTCACTCTTTCCCCATCTGTCAATCCAGAAGTAGCCGTGTTCTGTGTTGTAACTCATAATCCTATGAAGATACCATGGATAAGCCAAATTTTTGCTCCCCTACATCTCTGTTTATGCAGCCCATACTTTGTCAGCTTCCATATGCAACTGATGTAGGAAAAAGCTTTCTTGAAGTTGAGATGGGCCACCATTGCTATCTCCTTTCTCCTGTTACCCCACCATTTAGCAGTAGAAGGCACTCAAGTTTGGACAAGAAAATTTAGCTTTGTAAACTATATTACCTTCCTGCCCATCATGCATTTGTGAATGCACTGCAAGACTGTGGAAACTGAAAGCCTCTCATGAAAGGATGCTGCCTTTCTCTCCTGGAGGTTATGCCCTTTGGTACTCCCTCACCTAATGGTTACAAAAAGTTACTCCTGGCATGCTTCCCCGTTTCATGTAAATTGCCTGTACCCCATTGGTCCTTCCCCCTTTGTACCTCCCCTGAGCTCTCACATGATTGGTTTAATGCTCTACCCTGCCCCCTCAATTTCCTATATCAATCCTGCTCCCAAAGACCTCCTTGAGCCATTTTGTCCCTGGAGCCCTTGCAGGAAAGGAGAATAAAAATTTGCCTTGGATCACAACACACAGCCCCAGTGTCTTCTTCCTGCGTAGGCCGAAGCTGAGATCTCTTAAAAGAGCTGAAATCCCTGTCGGCCTAGGATCGAGCACGGAGAATGTGGTTGTTCCTTGAGGACGTCCTCCCCAGGACGCTTCTTCAGAAGGTCGTGGCACTCCACCACCACTCCAGAGCCCGCCACGACAGCTGACAACATGCGTCATGATCTTACTAAGAACTGAAGTGAAATTAAATGGCTTTGAGGTTCTTGAGTTCTTCTTTAAAATAGATAAAGCATGATTTCTGATTTGCTAGTGAAAACTCCTGAATAGTACAGTTTTTCATATATGAATGACAACAGTAGTTCAATTCCATCAGCCAGTTCTTTCAATGCCCTCAGCTGAATTAAATGATCAAACACTCAAAAGAATTAAAATGCTTAGTGATGATTCACAGACCTTTTACCACCTCTTTGTTCATTTCCTGAGCTTCCTCTTTACATTTTAGTTAATGAAAAAAGTTTCTTGCTTAGTAAAATAAGCTATCTTCCCAAATTGCCAGACTTCTTGAGTCCATCCTCTTTGCCACATGAACAAAACTAGATTTCTATCCACAAAACCTTCTGATTTAAATCTAGAGATATAAAAATATGTCTCTGGCTTCATGCTTGAGGCCTATGCAGGCAGGAAGCTATGTTACACAGAATGTGACACTCTATTCTTTTTAACAGTCTACACTCATTCTTGTATAGCACCTGTTGCGCTATTGTGCCAAGTTTCTGTGATTCCCATCATTGTATAAACTTATCTCAGTATAAGAATTTCTACTTCTTCTTCATTTTGTTAGGTACTTTGTGTTCAGGTGCTTGAAAAAAGCTGCTGAATGTCCTCTCAGAATTCTGAGAAGGAATGAGTCCTGCTTATTCTATGAGAAATTCCTCTTATATAATGTTGGATCTTTGTGCCCATCATCCAGTCAACTCATGTTAAAACTTTCTTACTAGGTAAAAGTGTTTGAGTTTACTTGTCTTTTTTAGGTGCATTTTAATCTATCGCCAGTATCGCCCTTCATCAAAATATGCCTAAGAGGCCAAAGAGATATATAGGCAGGTGTTCTATTACTGCATACGAATGTTCCTACCATTGTCTTTCCCTTGAATAGAGAAGAAGAAATTACAGTGGGGGAAAAAACCCCAAGCCAATTAGCACAAACCATGAAATTAAAAAAACAAAAAAAAAAAAAACAAAAAAAACCCCAAAAAAACCACACAAAATCAAACCAAACTGTTCAGCCAGGCAGAATTGAGTGTTCCTCCTTCTTAGTTTCAAGATTCAGAAATGTTTTCTCATCAGTTACAACTGAAGAGCAGAAGATTCTATTGCTCTCAAAAGCCCTCCTGAGAGCTTTTCTTACCTTCTTGCTTCTGTTTTGTCTTAGCCTTCCTTCCTACCCACTGGACTCAGGCTGTTGCCTCTAATAACTCTTTCAAGAGATGTTCTTTATCTTCTATTCTCATCCTGGGTGTAACAAAGCATGTTTGCATTTTCTTGTATCCCTTCTACTTAGCACCACAGCACCTGTATCAGAGCACATGTTCCAAAGGGGACGGCCCCAGTGCTGTTCCTGGCCCTACCCCAGGGAAGAACAGCAGGCACACTCTGTATATGAAGATATGGTGTAAGACACTCAGACTCAGGATTTTATCTTCCTTTTTTTCTACTCTATTTCTCAGGTATTAAAACGGTGTGCATTGAAACAAGAAAAAATAAAAACTCTGTTTTGACCTGACAACATCTTGCAAATTATATAAAAATGACATTAAATTTATATTGAAAACTCATATCAGCCACCTTAAAAATCTCTCTTCTACATAAAAGTGAAATGAGCTTATTTTATTTGGTTCTTTAAAATATAAAAGGTATTTCAGTTGTATACATGATATTTTATTTTTATTTCCTATAGTGAAATTTCTATTATTGCACTGCCTGCAAAAAATATGAATTAAAAATATGTAGAAATCAGAGCAGAAACTATAGTTTTATACTTTTACATATACCTTGAATATTACCTGCTGAAACTGTGAATGACAAAGCTTTTTACAATTTTGAGAAGCAGAGAATGTAATTTTTTTTCTAAATAAAAAGTACATTTTGTAACGTGTTTGAAAAAAAAAAAAATTGGTCATTGAAGCATGTAAAACTGCTGTCATTTCCCAAGAATTCTTTATTAAAATAAAATACTTTGAATCTCTGATAAGACTCTCTTCTGTGTGAAAGATCCATTTAATACATACCAAAAAATCTCACTGTGACTATATATACTTCTCACATGTGAGGCACACAGTGTGCCTCACAATTGTAAACCTATGGGCTCCATTATCATTAACAGAAAGAAATACAACACATCTGGAAATAAGTTGGAACTTATTTGGAATGATGGAGTATGCTTTTTTCGAAAAACTGAAAGAATAGACTAGATAACACTAAGGAAGAATGCTGGCAGAATGACAGAAAGAACTGGAAAAAAATTATCAGCTTGTATGAAAAAAACAAAATTAATTTTACCCCCTTCTCTAATTAAGTGGGACTCGGACTCAAGCCATAATCATGGAACTAGTTTAATTTCATAATTTAAATAATTTTAATATAATTCACAAATATTTTATAAAGGAGAAATTACCAATTGGTTATGGGAATAATAATTCACTGGGTATGAGGGAATGTATGTAAAAATTCAGATTTCTTATAAACTTTGTGCTCAGTGAGAAGAAAACATCTCAACTACCAGTGCAAAGAGATCATTCCCTTATTTTCTCTCTAAATCCTTGTCCATGTTCTTTACATTTATCTCTTTCTTTCTTTTTTTTCCTTTTTAACTTAATATCTTTTTCTTTATTTTGCACATTTGAAATGCACAAATTTCTCAAATGTTCCAAGGTTTCAGTGAAGATATGCTAATAGGAATTTGATCACTGGGCTTAAGCATGTTCTCCTGATGAACCTTGTCTCCTTTCTCTGCTGGTAAAGAATTTAAATAACTACACCATCATCCACCTTCACTTTTTTCAGTAATGAACAACACAATAATGCATCTCAACATTTTACATACTTTTGTTTTATTTATCTCACTGCATTTTATTGTATTCTACTTTTTTTTTATGCTGGTGATATTTTTATCACTTTTCAAGAAAAGTAGAATTATTTTAATTTCACCTTCTACTAACTTATTCACATTTTCACTGATTCCCATCAAAATTTGACACGAAGAAATAAAGTCAATCGTCAATGGTGAGGACGGGTTTATAAATTCTCAAAACGACATAGAGATATTCTATTCTAACTAGCTAAATATAATAGCAATGGGAACAACAGTTTTCCAGCTCGACAAATCTCCATTATAAGTATGATTTTGAATATATGAAGTTAAGCCATCCATTAGCTTAAATCCAATTAACAACCTGTAGTGTTGTGCTTTGTGTTGAGAAGGATAGACCTGATTCTTAACTTACAGTGCAAAATTGAATCTTCATCTGAATGTCCTACTCTATGGGGTGGCAATCCTAGGACCTATGAGTGTTTCTAAATTCCTCTTGGGATAAGCAGAGGAATCTTTACTTTTAGTGTTTTGTAACTTGCAAAAAAATTTCAATTGTTCTAAAAGCCAAAACGTGAATTTGTTTCCAAGTCTTAGGCTAAGGCTTTATCTTAACAAGTTTAAATTAAATATATTAATTAATATTTTGATCAGTAGCAATTTACTTATTTGCATGGTATCATGGAAAAAAACATGTATCTAATTTATAACTTATAGTGCATTACAGAAACTGATTATTCAGATACTTCATAAAGGACTGAAATGAATTCACGAGGCTAATTCAGTACTATCAAAATTAATATTGTAACTGTAGTGAGATTCTTAGGAAAGAACTGCTGCAAGGATCATCTCCATTTCACCAGACTTCTCTAATTTTGTGTATATGTGAGTGTGCAGTCATATATATATAAACATTCCTATATGTTATTTAGTTGTTCTTGTTTTCATTAAATTATTTTATTCCATACTGATGTTATTTTTTCAAGCAACCAAGATGCAAACATACTGTCTAGTCAAGAACAAGGCAAGGGTGAATAAAGAATCGAGAACAAATGTTTATTCTCTTTCCTTCAGTTTAATATGGGGCCTGATCAGCACGATCAGGACCTATTTATTCATAAATATTTAGTCTAGGACTGCAACTGATTAACCAAGGCTGGCTTTGCTAACCATTCACAGATTTACATAACAATTAGGAACAATAAGAAGGTGTATTTTTAAGGATTTATGAAAATAATCACTGACTAGTTATATTAAAAAATCTTATACTTTATTTATTCTGATTAGCTATAACTGCACATTCTCTTTCAAGTTTTTTCCATTGAAAATTTCCAAGTTGCTTATTAGTAAAAAGATACCAGCTTTGTTCTTTAGTCTCTCCAGCTCAAAAAGAAAACTTATGAAAATCTAAAGAGAATTAGAAAAACATGACACAGAGAAAACAACGTTGGGAAGTCATGTAAAAAAAGCCAAAAACAATCCATGGAAAATCCTTTACTCTCATTCCCTTACTTAACCCAAATCTCTTTCCTCTGTTAGACCATTTAGACTTGAATATTTGCCTTACCTTGCTACACTTCTAATGAGAAAGGATGCATAGAGTAGCTCTGGTAAGAGTACTTTTGTTCCATTTCTTACATGAAAGGGGTTTAAGTAAGAGAGAGAATAAAGAATACAAATAGACATACACAAAGGATGCAGAGGAGAAAAGAAGAGGAGAGAAGTTTAGCAAAGGCACAATCATTTAATTTGAATCATGGCAGCAGGGTCAGATTCTGTGCCTGATAATTGAGGGAATAAAAAGTTTGATGTAATTCTGAAAAATAGATCAACATATGTTGAAATCAGAAGGAATCCACATTGAAAGACCACAAATTCTGAGATGAGAGCATTTTTCAAGAAGAAAGCAACAGAAAGAAATAAGGAAAGATAGTGTGGTGTTTTGACCTCAGCTGGCCACCAGATACTCACCAAGCAGCTCTATAACTCCCCTTGCTCACCATGTGGGGGGAGAAAAGATTAAAAACTGGTGTGAAAAGGGCAATTCGATGATGAAAAGCAAAGACTGTGGAAGTAAAGCAAAACAGAACAAAAAAATTTATTCTTTACTTCCCATCAGCATTTGTTGTCCAGAAACTTCTGGAGAAGTAGGGCCTCAGTACACATCACAGTTACTTCAGAAGACAAACACCCCAGTAATGAATGCCGCCCTCCCTCGCTCCTTGCCCGCTCCCAGCCAACTCCCCTTGGCACTGGGTGCTGGAGAGGCTGGTTAGAGAAACAGCCATGATGTTGAGTAGGCACTGACTGCGGAGCGACAGCCAGAACACCGGTGTATCATCAATACCAGTCTATATACAGGTATTCTCTTTGAATAATCCTCTTTGGATGTGGACAGCTCTTAAAAATTTGAAATTATGAGAAGGGACTTAATTTTGAAAAGTAGGTGATTAGTAATTTGCTATTCCTGCCTCATGTTATTGCATTTTGGTATTTCACTTTCATAGTAAAAACATCTTTGTCTTGTAAAGATATTTTCTTGTTAGGTAAGTGTTTTGGTAGTTCATATCCTCAGAATAAGTCAGTGTCAGGAACAACATGTTTTGTTCTTTGAGGAGACGTGTCTGTTCTGCATATAACTCTTGATCACATGGTTCTATCCTCACAACTTGTCATTGATTTAGCTTTACAACTTATAGCTAAAGACTTCTCTTAGAAGTTTTCTACAAAGTAAACAGAAATTCTTATGGAAAGTTAGAGAATCTCATATGAATTCTTTCATCTTTATCTTACAAGAAAAAGAATACCAGAAATAAAAGCCAGACAGGGGGAGGTTTCTATTAAATATGTATAAATGCATGTAGACAAATCTAGAATTTCTGTGATGTGAAAGAAATCAGCAACTACTGGAACAATAACATGCATATTAATTTAATAGACTTAATTAATTCCAGAAGGCAATATAAACATGCATAACTATAGAACTCCTGTTTATGACAACTAATATTATAAAAGATGAATTATTTTGTTTTTTATAAATAACTCTTTTTCCTCATAGATAATGAACTCTATGCATTGTATGTCTAACCTTTTGTGGTATTATTATAATCCAGAAAATAAAGATCTTCTGGGTCACATCATTACCATGTTTTGTATATTATTTCAACTGTCAAATTAAAAAACATAATTTAAATTAAAATCACAAAAATAGTCCTTTAAATGTGTTCTGGAAAATAAATATTTCCCTTGAAAAATCTAAAGCTGAAACACATTTTTAGGCCTCACGCCTCTGCCTCATGCTATTCTTAAAAGTGCTGCTTTCAAAAAATGTTGAGATAATGACACTCCAACAGATTTTTAAGCTTGTTATTATAAATGTACTTTTTATATTAACTGGGCTGGGAAGGGGGAGTCAAAACAATAAAATCCTGAAGAAGACAGACACATAAAAAGATAATTTGATTTAAAAACATAAATCTCTGTTCCAACGTGAAAATGAAATCTCACAAACTCTTCCTCTTTCTGTAAGTGTTCTCAGCACTTGCTAGCCTTGTTATTTAAAACAAATTGTGAGTCTAAATTGTGTGCATCCTGAACTGAATCCATCTGGAAATACTTTAGATGAAAGGAAGCAACCTGACAGTGTCTCATTTGTAAGTTTTCCACCAAGAAATAAAGGAAGATTAGGTGCGGAAAACTAGGCAGCTTCTGGATAGTATCACATACATAAAATATTTCTCTGTATGAAATGGATCTTCCAAGATTCTTGAAAGTATTTCTGGAAAAACTTATGAATTGTAGCTCAGTTTTTGTGTAGTAAATAAACTTAATTTCTGTAACATTATCTCTGAAATATTGAATGCACGACACTTAAATTTTCCATTGATAAATCTTTTTATGAATGGTTAATATATACATATAAGCATTGCAGGCAAAATTTCCTTCCAAGTACTGAACTAAAACTGGACAGTGATTTCTCTGACATTTGGTGTGGTGCTGTTGCTAAGGCATAAATTACATTGAGCAATACTGAAGAGCTGTCATTTTGGTGTTTACCTTTGGCTCACAGCATTTAGATATTGATTTTCTTTGCAAGGTTAAACTGCTTCCCCTTTTATAAATGTGCAGAAACAGATCACATTTTATATGGAAACCAAAAGAGCAATAGTAATTGTGGACTTCTTTTACTTAAATTAGTTACTCTGCTGCAATTAAAAAAAAAAAAAACCAAACAAAGCAAACAAAAAACCAAAAAACCCAAAAAATAAAAAAAAAAAAAAACCAAACAAAGCAAACAAAAAACCAAAAAACCCAAAAAATAAAACAAAAAAAACCCACCAAACAAAAAAAAATCCTAAAACATTGCAGTGTTAAAGAGTGCTTTAAAAAAGAATGTTCATCATATCCTTACTACTCTAAATAATCAAAATATTTCAATCTCTGCAGAATTAAATTTGCATTTCTCTCTCATTTAGAAACAAAGGGCTTCAAACTGCACACTTTGTGATTTTATTCAATATATTGAAATAAAATAATGGATACTATTTTTTTTCCATCGACTATGAAAAGTTTATATATTTCTTAATCTGACAAAACCCAGTGGCTTCAAAAAGCTGTCTTAAAAAGGGGCAGATAATCTATTTCTGGATAAAGAATTCATTGATTACAAGCAATCCCATATAAACATATGTGAGCATCTTTTGGTTGGACTTCCAAACTTGAACTGAATTTAGATTTATTACAAAGTGAAAAAATTGGTGAAGGAAATTTGACTGAAGTCACCAATACATATTTATACATATTACTCAAGGATTTAGCCATAGTTATAGAATCATAAACACAGAATCAAAGAGTGATAGGTTCATGGAATCATGGAATAGTTTGGATTGGAAAAATATTTTAAAGATTATCTAGTCTAACCCCTCAGCCTTGGTAAGGGAAATATTGCAATAGATCAGATTGCTCAAAGTCTCATTCAATCTGACCTTGAATACTTCCTGTGATGGGACATCCACAATTTCTCTGGGCAGATCAGTCCAATGTCTCACCATTCCTGCTGTAAAAAAAAAAAAAAAAACCAAACAAAAAACCCCAAAAACAAAAAAACCCAAACAAAAAACAAAAAACAAAAAAACAAAACAATAACAAAAAACCAAACCAAACAAAAACCTAACTGAACAAAAGACCTCAAACTAAGTCCTTATGTCCGATTCAAATCTAATCTTTAACAGTTTGGAACCACTCCCCATTGTCCTGTACCTATAGGCCTTGTGAACAAATCTTCCTCCAATCTTCCTTCAAAGCTTCCTTTAAATACCGAATAGTGTCATTTTTTAACCCAAGCGAGCAACTAAGCATTTGTATCTTCTTAATTCTTTTACTGCCATGTCCAAAATATATAACAGTCCATGCTTGTCCTCCTGTGATATCTCAGTGTAGAACAGGAAAAGTAGGAGAAAGTTATCAGGGCAGACAAGGTAATCTCTTCCCATTAAAAGTCTTATCTGTATTAATCTTATACTAAGAGAAAAATATATGAAAAAAATTTATAAAGGAATCACAAAATTCTGGAAAAGGAGAGTTAAACAAAAATTATAAGATTTAATTGAAAGATAACTGAACTAGAATTAGCTCTGATCAATCGACACTTTAAGTGAAAGAGCTGTTGACTGCCAATGGTGAAAAAAAATGTCTCCTGTTCTTGAAGTGTCATGATCAGGATTTTTTGAACTGATGACAACCTCAACTCTGTCAGAATAAAGCTTACAGTTCAGTGATAATCCATGACAGCTGGCAGATCTTGTATGAGACTAAAAATCATTCCTGTACTCAATGCTTTTAAATTCTGTCCACATTGTTTTCTTTTTGTTTCTCCTTTTTCTCCTATTTGGCAAGCTGTGAATGTAATACGCTTTTCTTCTAGGCAGCATATAAATAAACCCACAATGTGTTAAACTCTTCTGTCTCAATTATTTATAAGAATAAAACTTAGGACAATACTTTTTGAGTTGAGATGGGAGAAGTTATTAATTGAAAACTATAAAATTTTGATACACTCAGAGTTTTAAAATAACAGAAATATATATGTAACATTCAAGTTTTTAATTTATGACAGTGAAAAACAATGATGAAAGTGCAGTAACAGCTCAAAAAATATGCTTTCAACATGATTTTATTCCAAATGTATAAGTAAAAATAGGAAAAGTGACAAAGATTGACAGAGAAAAAAAACAAAACAAAACAAAACAAAAATAACAACAAAAAAAAACCCTAAAACAATCCCTGGGGAAATTAAGTTTTGACTGGACAGGTATGAAGTTTTTTAGAGAATAAAAGATTTTCTTTAAGTGTTATTATTTCTAATGGTTTTAAAAAATGCTAATATGCTGTCTATTAAAGTATATAACTGTCAGCATCGAGTTGTATAATTCCCATTAGTACTAACAGTAGTAATGCATACAACTAACATATCTCTTCTGATCTTAAGGAAAAAAAAATCTCTAACTTTTGAACCTGTGTATTACTTAATGAATAGATTACAGCAAATCTTAAGGCAACATAACAGTCCATTGAATAAACTCTTACTTATGCATTTCTCGGTGGTGAATTTTACCTAATCAAGTAAAAACCGTCTTCTAAGTTTACAGTTTTGATTTCCATTTCTCTCATGAACCTTTGCAATCATTACCAATCTGGTTCAGGTACATGACTATATAGTTGTCAAGACAAAACTCTGAAAGCAATTTTTTCTAAAGTAAGGATAAGTTTCTACAGATTGTTGGCAGCATTATTATGTCTCAGTTTACTGAAGTTCACCAAAGTAAAATTTTCCTAGGAACAAGACTGATATCTCTTAATCATTTACAGCTAGCAGAAACCCTTCTTTAACACAAAGTGTACAGTGAAGCATTCATAGTATTTCATCAAAGTTTTTCCCCTGATGCCTGCATCTCAGAAGAGTAAAAGGAAGAGAAGGATTTTGTGCTAGGAAAATTGCATTGCTGGATATGTTTCTTATTTTCATTTTTTTTCATTGTAATAATCAATTTATAGACCAAAGACATTTTTATTTCAAGTAACATCTGTCTGGAACTCTCAGAAAACTTAAAGAAATTAATATCTAACACCATTCATTTGCTCTTCCTTCCTATTTCCCCATATTGGGTGAGAGCAGCAAGGTTTGGTAGTATGGGGACTGCAGAGGTGGCTTCTGCAACAAGCCACTAGAAAGTTTCCCCTGTGTCCAACACAGCTAGTGCTGGATGCCTCTGAGAGAGACCTGCTGCTGGCCGAGGCTGAAACTATCACCAGTAGTGGCAGTGCCTCTGAACTGATATAATTAAGTAGAGGAAAAGCCTGCTATGACAGCATCAGAAAGGGGAATGAGAGTATGTGAGAAAAGCATCTCTGCAGACATCAAGGTCAGTGATTAAGGAAGGGGAGAAGGTGCTACAGGTGCCAGAGCAGAGATTTCCCTGCAGCCCATGGTAAAGACAATGCTGGAGCAAGTGGATGCCCAAAGACAGTTCTGACCTCTCAGGCTCTTGACAGGATCTGTGGCCCTGTGGAGGACCCACTCTTGAGCAGTCTGTTCCTGAAGGGACATCATGCCATGGAAGGTGTGAGGGTGTATGCTAGGCTTTTCACTACTAATTAGTGGCTTGTCATCAGTCTCATCTGTTTTCCCTTAGAGTCAGGTTTATTAGAAAGGCGATTGAGACGAATCTCATGTTTGGACTTGGATGTTCATTATATCTTATCGAAGAATTACAGAAAGTACAGCAGCACCTCTAGCTCCTTGCTAGAAGTAGGAAAAATGGCTCCAGCTGAGCCTGCTTCAAGGCCTTTTAAAGCTAAACAAACCAACAGAAGTTTAACACCTACATTATTTATCCTTTTGACCCAATAATAGATTCCCATGACCCTTAGAGTGGCATTAGACTGACCAACCAGAGGTTACTACCTAAGTTCTGTGAAGAAGAAGGAAGAAGAAGAAGAAGAACAAAGAAAAAGACAACACCTAAAATTCTCCATCTTGTCCCATAACCACCGCTATACTATAAAACCCTAAAATTTAAAACCCATCACCCAGTGAAAATGTACACATCTAACCCACTATGCATTTGTGATTTCTAACTCATTATTTATATTTACAAGCCTTCTCCAAGGTTTCAGGTCCAGTGCAGTGTTTTTGAGGGGGTCTGTGCCTGGAAGCACAGAAGGCTCAAAAACTCCAGATTCCTGAGATCCAACAGGAAGGGATCCACACTGAAGCAGTTACTGAAGAACTGCAGCCTGTTGGAAGGACATGTTTTAGAAACTCATGGAAGACTGTTTCCTTTGGGAGGGATCCCACACTGGAGCAGGGAAAGGGTGCAAGAATTCATCCTCCTAAGAAGGAAGGAGCAGCAGAGACAATGTGTGATGAACTGACTGCAGCCCTCATTCTCTATCCCCCTGCAATGGTATGGGGGAGAGTGTAGATAAAATCAGGATTGAAACTGAACCCAAGGTAGAAGGAGGGGTGAAATACAAGGGGTTAAAATTTGGGTTTANACAGTTCTGACCTCTCAGGCTCTTGACAGGATCTGTGGCCCTGTGGAGGACCCACTCTTGAGCAGTCTGTTCCTGAAGGGACATCATGCCATGGAAGGTGTGAGGGTGTATGCTAGGCTTTTCACTACTAATTAGTGGCTTGTCATCAGTCTCATCTGTTTTCCCTTAGAGTCAGGTTTATTAGAAAGGCGATTGAGACGAATCTCATGTTTGGACTTGGATGTTCATTATATCTTATCGAAGAATTACAGAAAGTACAGCAGCACCTCTAGCTCCTTGCTAGAAGTAGGAAAAATGGCTCCAGCTGAGCCTGCTTCAAGGCCTTTTAAAGCTAAACAAACCAACAGAAGTTTAACACCTACATTATTTATCCTTTTGACCCAATAATAGATTCCCATGACCCTTAGAGTGGCATTAGACTGACCAACCAGAGGTTACTACCTAAGTTCTGTGAAGAAGAAGGAAGAAGAAGAAGAAGAACAAAGAAAAAGACAACACCTAAAATTCTCCATCTTGTCCCATAACCACCGCTATACTATAAAACCCTAAAATTTAAAACCCATCACCCAGTGAAAATGTACACATCTAACCCACTATGCATTTGTGATTTCTAACTCATTATTTATATTTACAAGCCTTCTCCAAGGTTTCAGGTCCAGTGCAGTGTTTTTGAGGGGGTCTGTGCCTGGAAGCACAGAAGGCTCAAAAACTCCAGATTCCTGAGATCCAACAGGAAGGGATCCACACTGAAGCAGTTACTGAAGAACTGCAGCCTGTTGGAAGGACATGTTTTAGAAACTCATGGAAGACTGTTTCCTTTGGGAGGGATCCCACACTGGAGCAGGGAAAGGGTGCAAGAATTCATCCTCCTAAGAAGGAAGGAGCAGCAGAGACAATGTGTGATGAACTGACTGCAGCCCTCATTCTCTATCCCCCTGCAATGGTATGGGGGAGAGTGTAGATAAAATCAGGATTGAAACTGAACCCAAGGTAGAAGGAGGGGTGAAATACAAGGGGTTAAAATTTGGGTTTATTTACCACTGCCCTACTCTAATTCGAGTTTAATAAATAAAATTGATTTTCCCCAAGTTTTTTGTTTCTGTTATGGTAATTGCTGAGTGATTTCAGCCTGTCATTATCTCAACCTATGAGCATTTATTTAGTTATATTTTCTCTCTCCTGGACAGCTGAGAAGGGAATTAATAAAGCAGCTTTGGTAGGCATCTGACCTCCAGCCAGGGTCAACTCTCTCTTCCAGAATAATAGCAACAGCTTCCACTGGCATTATTTCTGTAACTGCAGCTGTGCAAATCTGCAAATGCACTACCTTTGTAAAACATACTTTTCAGATGGATCCTGCTCAAATAAGAATTTCCATTTATTAATCTTTTAACATTAGCATGTTCTTGATGCATGCTCAAAGACTTGGAAAGCTCTTCCAGTTTCGTTTTCTAGGAAATAATTGCATTGAAACAACAATAAGTCAAAACCTTACATGAATGTTTTTGGCTTGGTACAAACTAACAATCTAAATGCAGAGCAGTTTTCTGGGAATACACTACCTGAAAATACATGGATCCCAATTTCTATATCAATTTCTCTATTACCAAAGCATCATATCTGGAGTTAACACAATAGAGAACTAAAATCCTTTTTTCCCCCCATGCATGATATAATTTGTAATCTCTTGTTTTAGGAATGAAGAAAGCTTCCAAACAGAGCAGGTGAGGAGCTTCTCATTTAGGACAGTTCTTTCCAAGAAAAATGTTTGAGTGTCTGAAAATAGAATTCCTGTCATTTCCAGGTGTTTAAAAGGTTCCAAGAATTATAACTCAATGAAATATATAAGCCATTCAACACTCAGGGCCTTGAGGCACAGTTCTCCTGAAACTGAGTTGATCCATCTGAAGATGGGCTGCAATAATTGACATATTAGGGGCTAACTTATCTCCTCTCTCTCCTTCACAGGACACAAATATCTATCTTGCACTAAAGGGAATAGGGTACATTTTTGTGATGGAGAGTGTAGTGATGCCACCACAGTTGCATTCAGAATTAACAACCATTTCTCAAAGGCAGATAAGCACAACCAATGAAACCTTAGATCAAATGCAAAGCAACGATTCCCTTTAATGACAATAACTCTAAGATATGTGACAGTACAGTGTAGAATATCAGAGAGAGCAGTACAGCACACTTGAATATGAAACAGCAGCTGCTGTGCTGCACATGTTTACAGAGACCTCCGGTATGCTGCCAGTTAATGTACCTTCGTTAGGTTTTTTACACAACCATAACAGCAATCATTTGTTGCTCAATCTAGGTCTGTGTTGTCTGGTATTACCTTGGTGCTGTAATTTCAAGGCTCCTATTATCTTGCACTCCTGGGGACAAATGCTACCATCTTGTGACTGTTTGCTCATACATTCTTTTTCTAAAGGCATCAAGTATTTGAAAACAGAAAGAAATTGAATGCACATACAGCAATTGTTAGCATCTAGTTAGATCAAAGTTATTAGTATGGGCTAGATTAGTTTCCTTTTTTTTCTTTTTAATTTGGTCT
The DNA here is from genome assembly GCA_013397375.1 of Toxostoma redivivum. Taxonomy (NCBI): domain Eukaryota; kingdom Metazoa; phylum Chordata; class Aves; order Passeriformes; family Mimidae; genus Toxostoma; species Toxostoma redivivum. Next base: position 121,172 of record VXBI01007460.1, read on the forward strand.
ATAAGACTATATTTTATAAGATTCTTAAGATTTAGCATAAAGTGCTGCTTCTTAATGATGTAACTGATATTGACTTGCATAATGCTAACAATATAAATTAATTATGAGTTTCAGAGGAATTACTTGCAAGCAACTGCAATTAATATGGGAGCAGGTAAATCTCCTGTTATAAAATGAGTGTGATGCAATAGCTAAGATGTTAAAACATTTTCCTTCATTTATTCCCTCGGGAAAGATTCAAAAGCAAAACAGAAAACAGTAAAGATAATTTTGTGGAGTTGATATGCCTGACCAAACAGTGTTTACATCAAAGAAGAAAAATCTTCATTGAATTAATTTTAAGGGCATTTAATGATGACAGAATTTAAAATCATTCACCCCAAAAAAACCTCAGTTCTGTCTTCATGGGGTCATCTTCACACATGTATATGTTCAAATTTAACTCACAATGAAAGCCCTCAAAATCTCCTCCTCCAAAAATCTGCAATTTTGAAAGCCTTAGGTCAGTCTTTCCTGACAACTTATTTAGCTCTTTTTCTTTCTGAGCATCATGAATAAAGTTTCTTGTCATTTGTCATGATGTTGATCAAAGTAACCAGAGTAACCAAAATGATGATTAATTTAACTCATTTCTTCAGAACATAGCTATGGATTTTCCAAATTGTTCTTTTACATAGTGTGATTTATTTTGATTCTCTACAGTGGTTACTTCTGTTGCACCTTCTCCTTGTTCTAGACATCATTCTATTGTTTCTAGTTATAGTAATAAAAATACTTACACATAACTGCACTAGATTCAGGAGACTCATCTTGATCTGAATGGAGGTGGCTTCTGTAGCCATGTGGCCATGACCTTGTATGAGCCTATGTAAGTAATGTCTAATCCATGATATAGTGGTTGAACCTTTCCTTTCTTTTGTCTTTGCATTCTCTGTTCAAGCAAATCAAACAGTAATCTTCCCAGTAGCTAAGACACACCAACATTAAGTATCACAGAATTTGTGGAATCGCATTTTGTTTGAAAAAAGAAAGAATGTATCGTGAACTTACAATCTTGAATAAGTTTCTACTATGAAGACACCATCACAACTGTCCTGAATTATCCCAGTTATTGGCAGCCTTAGCAGAAGGGCTTACAACTGAAAGAATTTAGGAATCCAACTATTTGAGACAAGGCTTTTGAAAGAAAAAACTGAAACTTGTTGGAACAACAGTGTAAAAGAAAATCCTATGTCTTCTCTTTCAGCTGAATTTACTACTTCACTTCAAACCACTTTTAATGAGTAGGGGTTTTAATTAATTTCTGTATTTCTAGTACCTAACTGAAGATTTATCATACACTATTTAAGAGTATAGAATGATATATTTTTTAGTCCCAATTCTAATGCAAAAAAACATATTCCATCAACAGGAATCAAAACCAGGTTGTCATGGTGCTATCTTTGTATTTGTTTGACCAAAATGTTTTTCACACAGTTAAATGAATCCTAGTGTATCTGGGAATGTTGTGAAAATCTAATACACTTTTATGTGCTTCTAAGGTTCATATCTGCATTCCAATCCAAGTGGGGAACTACAGATTCTTTTCAAATGTATATTTGCAGCTACAGAACATTACTGTGAAAGCATAGACACTGTGAAGTCTTTCTTAACACACGATATTCACTAAGTCTAAAAGCATTTGAAACATCTCTGTTAATGGATAAACACCAGCTCTGAAGATTGAAAATGTGCTTCCTGCAGAAAGTGATATACACACAAATAAGCACAAGATGTAGCTATGAAAACAATCCAATTTCAAAGCAATCAAGAGGAAAAAGGTTCAATATATACGACCCTCCTCTGAAAAGTATTAACTTTATTCAGTGTTTGTCAGCCTTTGCAGAGATGTAGCAGTTTCAATCAATGATAACATCTATAAAAAACACCTCTGGGTTTATCAAGGACATATAAAGAAAGGCAAGTTAAAATCCAGTATTGAAAAATTTCACGTTCCACAGAGCTAGATAAAGTTCTCATGTGGGTAAAAAGCCATCCTAGTTAGTAGTAGAACAAGAAGATTGTAAGCAAGTATAGCAACACATAAATCATTCTTTTTATAATGGTTATGCTGTGATTATAATCACTTGAAACCTTCCAGTTACAAAGGCCAACATTTTTTTTCAAAAATATAAAAATTCAAAAGTTTCAGAAATTATATTTACCTACTTTTGATATAGGTGTTAGCTTCAGGTACTTAGTATCTATTTCAATTGTTTTCATCTGAAATGGGAAATATATATTTACATTGTAAATTTAGCTTGTCCCTCCCATTTAAGCTCATTATGTATCTGCCCTCTAATTTTTTTTCCCAGCAATATTTCTTGTATTTCAGAAGTTATGCAAATTAAGTTTGCATTTTAAAGTGACAATCACTGTGGTCACAAAGATTTGTAGAGAGACAAAAATATATCTGACATATCTCACAACAACAACATATCTAACCTGTCACTAATATATTTAACACTGCAAAAGAATTAAGAATTAGACGCTATTTGCGCATCATGCTCCAGATAGCCTAATCAAGAGCGGACCTACCAAAACAGAGAAAGCTGCTTGATTTGATATTCACATGAATTAGACAGTTATTTTGCCGATCTTAATATACCCTTTCCATCCACCAATGATCACTGCAGATGGTAAGCAGATTAGAAAGACCTGGGAGAAGGAAAACAGTGATGCATTTACATTTGTGTTGCACAAGAAACATACACATTCATAGTTATTTAACATTCTGTAGAATACTTTTTGACAATGAGGCAACACCCTGAATTCCTTCTATTCCATTTCTTTTTCACTTCTTTAACTCTTGACAAAAGGCAAAGACATTTCAGGGACTGATGAGAGTTGAAACTTTTGAATGTGCCGGCACATAACACCTTTCTTAAACCTCTCAGTATAGAGTATCTACATATCTGACCCAACTGGTCCACTTCATCCCCTTTCTGGACTGTCACACATACCAGAATTCTTCTTTCTTATGATACTATTAAAAAAAACCCCAAAATCTGTATTTCCTTGAACAAGTTGATCATACCTGAGTACTTCGCCTTCTAGTACTATTTCTACAGAGAAGAACTGTACTCAGTTAAATTAAACACACATTTTAAAAAAAAATCATTTTCCCCCTTTATTTAAAACCTAAATAATTTATTGAAAAAGATTTAGTCACGGCTTTGTGTAGCCGGATTTTCCAAAGTATTCTAGACTAACCTATTCATGTAAAGCTTTATAATGTGTCCTTTTTAAATGCAAAACTAATGAGATGTACTATTTACAGTGGCTCTAATATGCTATTTTGTCAGGATAAATAGAAACAACTACTGTACATTATCCTTTTCATTGGTAGCTGCATAACTACTGTGATACCAAAAGCATTGTATCTGTGTTTCTAGGCTTGAAAATTGAGTAGAAATAGCTTTGGCAAGGAGCTTGCTGAAGACATTACTTCCATAAGGCTTGCTGCTTCATTACTTTGGAATAGAGTACATAATCAGGCTGCACAGCATTTTTTTTCTGTATAGATGGTTAATATTTACCATTAAGGGAAGGCAACTTGCCTGCTCTGACTCTTTCAATTTCAATCAAATCACAGCATCTAGAGCAGTTATCTGTCTGGGAAACTTCTCCACTTGCCTTTTTCCCTTTTTGAAGACTTTTCTTGTGGCTTTTTGATCAGCTAGGATCAGTCTAGAGCAACACATGGCTTAAGAAGAAGATTGGTTCAAAGCTCAACTTTACGGGATGGAAAATTCTGAAAATACATACAAGAGATCTCTGTAAAATTAATTGTTTTCATGTGCCATTTTGTTTAGTTTGACATGAGTAGTAAATTCATTTTTCTATATTCAGATATTTAGAATATAAACTATGTTTCTCTTTGTGTAAAGACACAGTCCCAGGCAAGAATGGCTGTGATAAATTCATCTTCAAAATAAGAACTCTAAAATATTTTTTTATATTTTCTTTGTAATCAAGATTCATCATCCAAATCCATTATTCTTTGACACTCTGACAGGGAAGGGGAATGGAACACAGTTAACTTCAAACTGCATTCAAAATATTTCTTTGTCAGAAATAAAAGGGTTACTGTTGAAAGACATGATAATGGCAAGCTATTTCTAGAGTTCTATACATTAGCATCTTGTTTATAGAAACAGAAGAATTCTACAAAGAATTAATTTCTCCACTGTCTCCAGGTTGCTTATATTTGAGCCATCCAGAAACACTCATAATATGATGCTTACTTTAGCTTTTATTACAAATATGAACCCTATAGGACCAGCTATTGGTGAACTTCACCTACCTTTTTAATTAATTTTACCCACCTGGAGAATCCATGCTGCAAAACAGACTTAGGGATTCATCCTACTAACTAACCTCAAGCACACGTATAAGAGTGCCCCTTCACTGTTTATACTATTTGTGAAAACAAGTATGAATTGAGGTAGACACAGATTACCAAAACACAGGACTATTTGAGGAAGTCTAGGATGCTTAGTCTCTTAAATGATGTGTCATGAATAAATATTTGGAATTATACTGGATGAGCATAGACATATCTTGCGGTAACAGTTGGACTTGATAAATTTCACTGACACCAGAGGTGCTGCATAGGAGCACAGAGTATATATTTCTGCAGGTACAACCAAAGTCTGTATATACATCCTGAGGCATTCCCATCTCCATGTAGGTGAATGCTTTTAACACTGCAAAGAATTGGGCAAAATGTTCTGGGAAAGGTGAAGTCAAGGAAGCACTAAGAGGGCTAAGGGTGGCAGACTGCAATCACAGAACAGAAATTTATTTTAAGGAAGATGCCAGAAAACTAATGTTAAATGAAAAAAAGACAATGGCAAGTTACTTTAAATGATGGAGACTTATCACATTGTTATATTAAGACAATATAAGGTTATTAGCAAAACCAGAGTTTCAGAGTCTACCTAATATTAACTTCTGTCCTCACAGCAATGAAAACCAAGATATTAGTGAAACTATTTAGGGGAAAATACTTAAATTACTTTCCAGTAAGCTACATCTCTTCACTCACTGTTCATCATTACACAAATCCCAAAGCTATCACAAACAAGGCAGCATTGACAAGAACTTTAAACAGTTAAGCACTAAGAAGCTAAGAAATATTTTAGAGTTCAGTAGTAGTTATCATCAAAGATATTGTTATTTCAATCTCACTCTTCTAAACTAGCTTAAAGAACCTGTAATATTAGGTTGATGACCTAGTATTTTCTTTCTGTAGAGAACATTTTAATGAGATAAGCAAATGATGTGTGTTGCATGGTAGAACTGAAGCATTAAAAAAGATCAGTAATAAATAATCACATGTATTTTGTATATATTTTGAAAAATGAGCTTGAACAAGTCTTTAATAAAGTCATTATTTCTCTTACCATAAATCAAAAACTTATTTTCATTTACTAGATATAAGGCAGTCATGGACAACAGTTTTAAATTTGTCCTTGCTTATAATTTGCCATTCAAGAAGTTTCTCATAACTTTAATTTGACTAATAGAAAAGAGTACTACTCTATGTGTAATTATAATATGCAAAATATTTATTTAAATGAATTGAACTTCTATTCTAGAAAGATCTTACAAAAATACTAGCTAATATATATGAGTGTAATTGAAGGGATGGGTTTGAAGTGCCAGCATGCTGAGGAGAGCAAACAGTTTTAGAAACATTGTTTTAGAAATATTAAAAAAAAAAAAAAAGGTATCATTTAGCTATCTACCTGAGCCAGTGAGCAAACTTGCACTGTACTGCAAGAGTTTCATATTGTTAGAGGAGCCAATTATGTCTCTTCTAGGAATTTGTACTGAAAAATTTGTGTCATGAGCATTGTCTGAGCCATTAAGACTTTTTCAGCCCATTTCTTTAGCTTCTTCCATAAATAAATAAACAAAATCAAAAACAAAATGAAACCATAGATATAATTAAAATTCAAGAGATCTCCTAATATGGACCATGTTCAATACCGCAAAAATAAGACTTTTGTCACTAAAAATGGAGTGTATTCAAGTATCCCTTCTTAGCATATTCCCCATTCCTGAATTTCACTTTAAATGGGTCATTTGTGCATTATGCTTGGGAAGTTCCTATAACAGAGAACAATAGCCATAGAAGCAGATACTTTTTTTTTAAGAAGCACAATCAAGACTTCAGGGTCCCAGCTACTTCATGCAAGATCCACGTATCTTACACTTATCACATTTCTCATTTGAAAGAAGTTGTAAAAAATCTATACAATATAAATATAATGTGTATAATTATATAAACACACACACACTCTGAACCTTCTTTGTCCTACCTCTAATTCTACAGAAAGCAAGGACAGTACAGTCTGAATACAACTCTTGACAGAAGTGTTTACACAGAGCGAGACTTTCTAGAGATAAGAAGTACAAAACACATTTGGAGAGACCTTCATAACATAAGAGACTTGCCTGATGAAGGACCATTCCTCGCACAACAGCCACAAACAGTGAGATGCTAATCATCCATTGCAAAAGTTTAACAAAATGGCTGTACTACTTCAGATATTGATTAGTACTGAGGGAAGAAGAAAATACCCTTTGTTTGCAGCTGCTCTTCCCACAAACTAACATTCAAAAACTGTACAGCCCAGCAGTTGTGATATAATAAACCTATATTGTACATACTTGAAACTAAAATTTCAGAATACTACTTAAATAATAAATACATTAGCATTTTTGTCTACTGAAAACATTAATATAAAATAATTTTAAAAGCAAAAAACCTTGGTAAGAAAGAAAACACATTAAGCTAAATACATTAATTTAGAATTTAAAAGTTATCAAAACTCTTTTACAGTGCCTTATCTCCCAAGCATTATTGTATTCCCATCCATCTAGCAACCAAGCTCTCAAAACAAAAACACTTCATCCCCCTCCAAAAAATCCCAATCAAACCAGAAATAGTTTTTATCTGCAAGATGGTAAAATATAAGCACTAAATTAACAATATCATTAAACATCTGCATATGTGCACTATACCTACAAATTTCACACATCTTTTTATTGGTTCTCATTTCTGTTCATGCCATTTTAGCACTCTTGCCCGAAATGAGTCTGAGAATTCTGCTGAGGCCACTCATTAGTGGAGCAGCACAGCCTATGGTCTCTCCTGCTGACTCCACCTGTGACTCCTTAAATTTGTTACGGCTGGCAGGATCTGGTATAGAAGAAAGCAGTTTGGCAGTAACTAATGTTCTCAGTTTGTCTTTCATTCTATCTTGTACATTGAATTAGGAACAGATAAAATTCTCTTTTCTGGTCTGGAGGTAGGAGTGTCTACAGTTTTAATCTTAAAAAGAAGTAAGTAATTAAAATAAACTTCCTTTCTTGAAGCTGTAAGTTTTACTTAATCTGTAAGTAGATCTCTGGCATGTTTTTTTTTTTTTAACTTTACCTTTTCAGCAGAGCTGGTTTAAGGCCTTGCCATCAAGCAGGCAAATCTGATTTTTTCTATCATGAAGATAAGGTGCTGTCTGTTACTACAACTAAAGCAGAAGGTGTCAGAGTATTTTTGAGCCAAATGAGAGGAATGTGAATTGTGTCTAGACTAATAGATTTTGTTCTTCCCGTTGGGATTTTGAGGTTAGTTATTACTGCTGCTGTTGGAAGATCAGTTTGCTTACCAGAGCACAAACTGCTATTTTTCTTCCCTGAGGTGTTCCTTCAGCAGCACTAATTCCTGTTGCTAGTTTATTTTTCCACCTGTTCTAAACAAGTATTGTGCATGTTCTTTTTCTTGCTGCAAATTAAGTGGACTTTTTTCCTTCTTATTATTTTAATAGAAGAACTGAATAAATTTATTATTGTCTTATATAAATTGATTTGAACTGTGAAACTGTTAGTACATCTTCTCTTTGTACTGAATTTTCTCAGTTTTTAGATGTGGTTTCCAGGACTAGCTATTCATAAATTTCTAAATTCAGAAGATGTTACCTTAGTGAACTCGGGAACTGTTGGAACAGTTGCCAGTATTTCTCTTTACATGGACAAAAGTGGAGTATTGGGATAGATAGCTACATATTCTGCCATAATTCTAGGTCCTTGTTAAAGTGAGCTATGACAGATTAAAAAAAAAAATCTGCTTTCATTTTTACATAATAGTTTGACAGCTAAAGCAGTCATTCAAGAAAGGCGAACACTGGTAACTTTCTTATGTTTCATTTAGTTCAAGGTGAAATGATTTTATAAATATTGCATCTCTAGTAACAAAATCATTAGCTTGTAGAGAAGTCAGAATATGCTCTATGCTTATCTATGAAAGCTGAGCTGGAGTTTAGGTAGGTTCGACAAAGAGTGATGAAGCATCTTGCTTCATTTTGTCAGGAGGTCCCAACTTCGGTGGTTATTTCTTCCTAGTTCTGAAACAGCAATTTGACATTTAGTTTTCATTTTTATCCATGTCAAGCAGACATGATAGCGATATTCTAATAAAAAATGCTTTTCTATCTCAGAAAAAGTGCTATAAATCCATGCTGGTTTGTGATCCGTCTGATCAGATAATTTATTACCATTAATAGCAAAGCCTTCAGATATGTAGAAAATATGGATTAGAGTTTAGAGTGTGCAGATACTTTTTTTTTTCTGGATAGCTCTGAAATAATTATACTTTACTGTTATGATATTATCAGCAAAGAGGTAAGGAAAGTAAATGGAAGCACTCACCACATCCACTGGTTTACTGTAATCTTAAGAGATGTGTTATATAAGGAGTTTGAATGGAAAAGGAAGTAATACATTTTTTTCTGTGCGCTGGATTGTCCTCAAAGATACATAACTACTATTTTGTCAAGATTGTACACAATTTAAGCAGATTGAATTCCACTCTGTTTAGTGAAGTGCCAGTTAAAGTTGCCTTTTTAGTATCCAAATGCTTTAGAATGTGTCAAATCAGTAAAATGTAATCTCCTTTTCTCCTTATCTGCATAGTCTCCACTGTATGTGTGTGCACGTGCTCAATTTCCACTTCTGGTGCTGCTGTCACCTCCCAGTCAGGCTGGCTGATAAAAGGAATACTGCCAGTTTTCGTCCACCAGCTGAGTCCCAAAAGAATAAGACAAGGCAGTGGCCACAGTGAAGATAAGTATTTATTCCAATGCACTCTTACATTTGTAGACACAAAAAATTGGGGCATCCAGTCATGTAAAGGATGTTGCCTCTTAGAACGTACCAAATTTGCTCTACAGAAGAAAACAAGTGAAAATGCAGTTAAATAAGATTTGATAAGGTCGAAGTTCTTGTTTCTCAGATCTTTGTCCTCTTCCTTGGTGTTATCAGGTCTGGACCTTCTTTCGGTCACACTACTCCTTCCTAAGCTAAACCCATCAGTCACTCTTTATAGGCTTTTAAGTGTTGTGTGCAATGATTTTTTTTCAATCCAGTCCCAGTCTTTATTACATTTGCTACAAGTGCTGACCTTTGCTTTGCATTCCCTTCTATGTGTCTTCAAACTTCCTCTTTATGAGTTGGGTTAAATGGCAGTTGTATATTTTCCTGTTACAAGGTCAGCTTTTCTCATTTTCTTGCTTGTTTTTTATGACAGGGTGATTTTGGGGGTCTAAAATCCTCTCTGAATAGCAATCCCTAGTGTAACTTAGGTAAAGTTCATTTATAACATATAATATGCATTAAAAATCAGTTTTGCACTGAATTTCTTCTCTATGATTACAGATTCATTATAAATATAGTCATAATTATATATGTATTCATAATTTTGTGTAAATTTTCTCTATATATAAACTGGGCTTCTGCTTTAGCTATTTATTCTGAATGTTTTCTTAGATTTTATGGAAGAATCATGGAAATAATATTGTGAAGTTGCATCAAATAAAGTTCATTAACACTGTCTCCTTTTTCACAATTTGTGTTGAAAACTTCAAGCCATATTAATTCTGTATGGACTCTTGAATACTTTATGTACAAAAATCCAGGTGACCTAAATGAAGCCATAATCTCACTCCTAGTTGTGATTTGCATCAGATCAAAATGGCTCCCCTTATTTGATACAAGTTACTCAGCATAAAAGTTAAATACATAAAGTAGGAATTCAACTGGGAAATTGTTATTCAGACTGTTGTAAAAGGTTTTCAAAAACCTCAATCAAACAAAAAATAACCAATCAAACAAAAAACCATAAAAAACAATCAGCCAAAAAAAAACCAAAACAAAAAAAGAACACACACACAAAATAAAACATAAATGCAAGGAAAACCTCACCAAAAATCAAAACCTCCCATTGCATGTGTTTCATCTCTGATTTTAATGCTTTAAGGAACATAATCAGTTTAAATTACTTGAAAGAAAAAATAATCCTAAATTAGGAATCAAGCTCCCTAACTTCAAATGAAGCCACTGTGATGAAACAAGAAAGGAGGAATTATATGATCATTGTAAATGCTTTTTATTTCTCATTACAGTTTATTCTGCCACTGTTGAACTAGCTGTTGCTTGATGAGGCACCCTGTTAGCTATGCTATGTCATCATGTTATTAGTTCCTTGGTAGCCTCCAACTTGCTGAAATAGCAATCAAAAGGAAATTATTCTTTTTTCCTCTTACCCAGATGACTACTTTTCTTCTGCTTTCAATATTTGAGGAAAATATATCTAGTCTTTTCCCAGTTTCACTGCTGAAAAGAGTAAAAAGAAAATCAGAAGGTAAAAAAAGGTAAGTAGATGTAAATAATAATAAAATAATTAAAAGTTATTATTTGATATAAAGTTTATTACATTAAATCCTACATTTAGCAATCTTTATATGGAATTAGGGTTTGTTTAGGGAAACCTATTTGGAGGGTAGAAAGGTAAGAAAGTAATCTATCAGGAATGGCATAAGTATAGTTGAATCTGCTTCAGACTGAAATTTAAACTACTTAGTTCTGTACTTCTCCCTGTATTTCTGAACAACCAATTGTGGAAAATCTACCTAAGAAAATAATAGTCATTAAATGAACAGCACACTGAAAGTTAAATGATAAACTAGTTATTGTTTACACTTGTGCATCTCATATTGAGGAAAGTTCTCTTCCTTAAGACTGCCCTTACATTGTTAAAAAATGCCATTATTAGTACCGCATGGTTTGACTTTGAATACAATCTTTAGCACAAAAGTGATGTCAGGAGTTTTTATCAAAATAAAATGTCTTACTCTTGAAATCACTGTCCTGGGGTTCAGCATTTTTGCTGATGGATACATCTGTCTTGCTATGTTATGGTAAGGTAGTCCTTTCCTGTGAAGTGAACTTCTAAGTGGATTTTGTTTTGGAAAGCAATTTAATGTTTGCTGATAACGTTGATTGGTACTTTGTCAGTGTTAGCTTTTCAGCTTCTGTTCTGGTCTGCTTAATTTTTTGAAATAACTTATTTGATTAAGTGATGCTTTACCACCAACAGTTCAACTGGCTTTCTGCTGATAGTTGGATTTTCTTTCTTCTGTGCTATTTTGCACTTGCTGAGTCTCTATCATTAGAATTTAAAAGGGTGGATTAGATTCAGACCTCTTCTCCCCCACTCTGCTGCTCTTTTTCTAGATATGTCCTAATAAACTGGGACAGAGTGTACTCTCAGCAAGTTTGCAGATGACACAAACCTGGAACCAGTGGCTGAGTATACCAGAGTGTGATGCTGCCATCCAGAGGGACCTCCACAGGCTGGAAAAAGACTGGCAGGAACCTTACAAAGGTCAACAATGAGAAGTGCCCTGCCACATGGGAAGGAACCATCCCTGACACCAGTATATGCTGAGTGCCACACAGCTGGAAAGCAGCTTGGCAGAAAACAACCTGTAGTCCAAGCTGAGCCTGAGCCAGCAGCGTGTTCTGGCAGCAAAATCTGATGGTAGTGTGGGCTGCATTATGAGAAGCATTGCCACCAGGTCCAGGGAGGTGAATCCTTCCTTCAACTCAGCAGAAATGATGTCAAACCTGGAAGACTGTCTTGCTCTGGTCTCCTGGACATACCTGGGAGAATACAATGAAGGACCATGAAGTTGATGGGAAGGAGAAATAGGAGATGGGCAGGGAAGTACCTTATTAATGAATCTAAATATCTGAAGAGATGGTGGGAAGTGGGTGGAAAAAAGTTCTCCAGGAGGTTCTATCGGAGCACCAGAAAACACTTTTTCACTTTGAAGGTGATTGAGTACTAGCACAGGTTGCCTAGAGAGGTTGTGGAATCTTCCTCCTTGGAGATACTGAAAAGCAGTGCAGACATGGTCCTGGTAAAGTGGCTCTATGTGTCCCTTCATGAGCAGGGGTTGGACAAGATGATTCCCATCAGAGCTCCCTTCCAATCTCAACCATGGGATTCTGTGATTGGGTAGACTCAGTAGCTGCAATAGCAGACCTGCTTTTCCAGATGAAAATACATTTGTTGACCTGGTCAGTTATCTAGTTTTCCCAACACATACTCTGTACTATGAAGTCACCCGGTCTAATGATCTCCATCTTCTCCCCCTCAGCCCCAACAGAAAATGAAGTCTCATTTTCAGGAGAAATCATTTACTGCTCATCATCACATAAGTAATTCCTTCTGTGTCATTCAAGCTGATAGATATTTGGTAGCAATACATAAAAATCTAATTTTTTGCTAACTTCTCTAGAAGATATGTGCTTTTGCGGGGTCTTTTATAGGAACATACTACAAGCCATGATCTCTGACTTGTTGCTACCTCAATGATACCATGAATAGTAGAGAATCATTATATAAGGACAATTCAAACATGTCATGCAAGATTAAATAAATTATTCTTGAAATTTGCCATTTTCTATTTATCTGGTAATTAGTAATTTAAATAATCTTATTGAATTTGAAAGAATAACTACGAACAAGAGAAAATTCACCAGATTAAACATTTCAAAATATAGCACAATGAGAACAAAGAGGTTTGGGGCTTTTTAAAGTGAAACACATGCCATATTTATATTCTTAAGCATTTCTTAGAGGTGAAGATTGACTATCAGGAAAAAAAATATATGAAAGAACCTAATTATCAACTTCTAATAATAATGTCAATGAAGTGTTCAATATAATTCCCTAAAACAGGGAATGCACATCTGTCGTGAAACATATTCTAGCAAATGCCCTGGAAATTTTGCAACAAAGGTCTACTTCTTTTAGTAAGAGAGTAATGAGAGCAATTGATCAACTAAAAAGAAAATAAAATTGTGTGCTCATAGGAAAATATACCCACAGAAAACATAGGTAAAAGGTTATTTGGCCATAAAAGGCTGTTAGGATAAAAGGTATACTAAACATTTCAGAAATAATAATCACAAGTGGGCTCACAGGGCTGCTACATATATCAATTTTCCAAACCCTGACCCTTTCAAATGCAATGGCTTGAAATTGTAATCATTAGAACAACTATCAAGAAAAAAATATCAAAAATACTGTTCATAGCTTTGAACTTGCCAAAACACAAATGCAGAAACTTAGTCTTTTAGATGTGATTTTTCTGAAAATAAGTTCCCATCCCAAACTGGTTTTTTTTTATTCCAAAAAGACCATACTTTCTCTCTGAATATCTCAAGAGTAGTAATAAAAATAGGTGGAAATTTCATTAGTTATTTTTTTCTGATCATAGCCTGTATCTGATTTGCAATGGTTGGAGAGTTTGGAATGAGTAATTTCAGCTGAGCAGGAGAGCTTAGCACAACAATTTCTGACTGAACTGCTGTGGAAGGGTTTGTTTTGCTCCATTAAACTGTTCCCCTGAAATTAATGTGTCAACAGTAAACCATTTTCTAAGAACTACAGGAGATGTCCAGTATTCTACACTGGTCAGAATTCATCCCTCTCTTTTAAAGGCTTTCTCTCCTCTGGCTCTTAGTACAACTAGAGAGAGAGAAATGTGTACTGCCAACATGTGATTCAGCCTACAAGCTATGATGTTCCTAAAAGCAGTTATGACCTTGGTAGTTAAACTCGGTTGATGTGAAGCTTATCCTTACCCATGCAGCTTTAGAACTGTTGAGCTCTTTGCTATTCATGGCAAGTATGAAATCACAACCTTCTGCACATATATGGTGCTTTTTTCCCCTCTCTCTCTCTTTTAAAACAGCCTGTACATTTCCTTCTTTCCTCTCTTCATCTATTTCAGAACAGTTTTAGGATTAAACAGTTTTTTCTTTACAAGTGTGAGTTTTATTCAGTAATAAGAGCACCATGTACCAGCAAAAATAACTCTACACAGTATACAACTCTATTCTATGAATTGTACAGGTTTTGTCAAGCAAAAATGCACACATACAGACTGTATTCTGATGAAGATGTCTGTTTTTGACACAGATCTGAGCAATTAGATTTTCTCTCTATATAGTATTTGCATCACCAAAACAAGCTGTAGTACTCTCAGAAAAAATGCAGCTCACTGTAGTAACATGCTAAGAAACACCTGCCATGTGTGAGGTGAACAAAGCTTATTAATTTATCATTAAGCAAGCATGTCATATTAACTTCTATCTGGAAATGTGCATGTTTTTTTTTCTTTTTCTCCTGTTGTGAAGAATTTCTGTATCTTTCCTACAAATAAGTTATTTGTAGAAAATAAACTAATCCATAAAAGTTTTTTAAATTGATAGTTATATCATTAATAATTATAGTAACTGATAATTATACGTGTATTGAAACTTTGTATTAAAATAAATTTAAATTGTTCCATTTTGTACTGACCTAATGTTATTCATGAGTTCACTGGAGGTGGAAAACAGCTCTAAAAAGAACTTTCCAAACTATCATGTTTAACCAGAATCATAATGACACTCATCTGTATTGCCTTTTTCCTCTGAATTATTGCAGACCAGAGGTGATGATTCAAAAGCAGTATACACCCTATAGTGTCTTAATTAAGATGAGAAGGTTTTATTTCATGAAGATCTTCCTTCTGTTTTTGTAAAGCCATCATATCACCTGGAATGTTTTAACTTTATTTTTACTCTTTCTGTTGCGCCAGAGTAGTAATTTAAGCAAGTAACAGATTAATGGTTCCTTTTATTCCCCCCACAGGACATTTGCCAAGAGCTTATACTAATACAGGTCAAACTTGGAGCTAAAATAACTTAATAGTATCCTTTAAAGGAAGGATGTTAGTCATTCTTTTGTTTTGCCAATGACATTACATAGTGGCATATTACTGAAAGGTAGGAAAATCTGCAGAGATTAAGAGGGTTATTCATATTCATATTTCACTATAAAACCAGGTCTTCTCTTTAAGTACAAATCCTTGTGCCAATCTACTCTATTTCAATGCTCAGAGGAAAAACTATATCTGTCAAGTAAGTTTTCCAACACAGCTTAAATCAAATGTCAGGATAAAGTTTGTACTCATTCTCTTTATGGACGTATCTTTATGAGCATGTTTAATGCTCAGAGGAGATTTACAAATAAACAGTTAAAAGAAACTTGTATCTGTTTTGCTCAGCCAGCAGTTTGAAGCTCAGAAAGTGCTCCTCAGTGTGAATAAAATGTACTTGAAAATAAAATTTTACTTTATAATTGGGATATCTGAGATTCCTGCTTGCAGCAGCCATCTTGATGACAAAATACTGATAGAATGATGCCCAATGTAACATTCTATTTTAAAAATCTGCTCTTAATACTGCACTGGCATATTGATAGATGCTAGTTTTGTATTTTCTTCCCTGCATATCTTACTGGGAGGAAAATACACTTCTTTGTGTACTAAACAAAGAAAAACATTTTAATTGTGACAGCTAAATGGTACATAGAAATAATTTGTACTAATGTATGAGAACCAGTGAGAAAAGATCAGTATTTGTAAACAATGCAACTTTGGCTGTTGTACATACTTAAACTTAAGTCTAATTTTGGTGTAAATTTGTTCTTGCCCAACTGTCTTTCAGTGTTTTATTGCATAGGGTAGGTTTACATAGTGCATTTTAAAAACATATCTATGATCTCTGACCCTCCTAGGATAACATAGATGCCAAATAAATGAATGTTAATTCTCAGCAGGGTTTACTATCTTGGACCTGGGATCTATTGTGATCATGCAGGTTTGAGCTGGTTGTGAAGCTTAGGGCAAGGTCAATGTGCTCTTAATTGCATATTATCCTATTTTGTCCAGATAAACTTTGGTCCTTCTTCCAATTTTAAATTCACACTGATGTATAGTGTTAGAGTTTATCCCGTTAGAGTAATTCTGCTGAATTTCTTCTAGAGATGTGTGCCAAGCAGATTATTGCTTCGGCTATCTGGCCCATATGATAATCAATATCTTAAGGTTAATATTAACTCCATAAATTAGTGCTTATTTCTTCTACTTCGACTTTGAAAAATGGTAGATTTGGATAGTTACATCCTGCTTAGGATGATTTCATAAAATATTTTAAAGACAGATATAGAGGAGACAATTCACATCCTGCACTAAAAAGTGGAAAGATCTTTTTAAAAAATTTGTGTACCAACTGTCCTTTTTAGAGATATCTATGACTAAGTAGGTTCAATATGCTTCAAAATTATTATTATTTTTTTTTAATAATTTTTGTCATAGAAATAAATCATAAGGGGTTTTGGTATTTTTGAGCAAACAATACCAAAAAATTGTTGAGCATTGTAATGTATTGCCTCTATAGCCTACATTTTTTCTCCAGGAGATTATATATTATCATAGTTACCCTTTTCTCCCCTTTTTGCCAAGTACCTTCCTATTTCATTTTTCTTTTTTCCTTAGTGTAAACATTTTCAATTAAATGTTAGCATCATGAATGAGGTCAGTGCAAGATAAGGATGTATTATCTGAACATATTTCATGGCAGCACATTGATTCTCTTCTGCTTATAAAAATATCCATGTATTTATCAATATATTGCAATATATGTTGCAGTGTGATTATTGGGAAAGCTCTAATTAGTATTTGTCTGTACTAGCAAATCAAATATTAATATTTTTGAGCATGAAGCTAATATAGGAAAGCCTCTACACATGCTAGTTAACAAGGCCTCAGAAACATATGGTTTCATGCAAGCTGCCTGCTACATAAGTCATGGATCTTTCAGATTCTAAGCATTCCTGTGGATAGTTATAGCAGCCAAAAGCCTGTGAAGGAGCCTTCTAGCACTTCTGCAGTAGGCATGATTGAGCTGCTGAGTGATGTTGAATTTATCAGCATTGCCAAGGAGTCCTTGGCATTCCTGTGCTCTGCTACAACTGATAATATGTTTACCTCAGTGCTTACTTTGCACTTTTTGTTCTCCTGTGGCCCCACCCATATGCTGAGTGAGTTAAGTTTTGATGATTGGAAAGACTTCTGCTTGTGCCTTCATAAAAGCAAATAAACAGAGCAGCCATATCCCACTCGGTGACATAAAACTCAACAGATTCCTTGCTCAAATATCAATGTTGAATGATTTCTTAAACTTAGTATCTTATACCTCTGCTGGTAAAAATCAAGCAAATACAAAAGATATGGTATTTTCAGCATTGTTTTTGTCTTTCCTAACCACTGGCATTTAAAAACAAACAAACAAAACACTCGATCTTATTTAACCATAAAACCACAAATACTATGTGCCGAATTTCAGAATATGCTTGACTGTTGAGAGTTTCAAGCAAATAAAACTAAATCCTTACAAAGTAGATTGTGCTGCTTTCTGAAAAGCTGTCTTCCACTCTCACCTGTTTTTTGAGCATAGCAAGTAGGAGTTCCATCCAGTGTCTAGGCCTGGTGAACACCACTCTTGAAAACATGCATGTGCACAAGTCAGCCATTTGGGTTGGTATTACAAATTGCTCTAAACTGCAAACTGTCTGAAAGATAAACATTGCTGTGTTTATCCTTAGAGGGACAAATCTGATCCTTTACATCTAAACTGTCTTTGACGCAGTGAAAGATTTGTAGGGCCCTCAGCATTTGTCCTGGTCCTATAAGATTCAGTGAGAAATGCACCATTAATTTCAGTTGGAGCAGTTTCAAACATGCAATACATCTTTTAAAATTCCTGCTTTTATTTCATTTGCAGAGATATTCTAATTAAGGGATATTGATAATGATACATTAGTAGAAAGTGCTGCAGAATTGCATTCAGTATTACATGTGGTCACATGGGCCATCAATAGTATGATTCCTTTTAAAAAAGGAATTTTCAAAAAGGTATTTTCAATAAAGAAGCTCTGGTAGTCTGATATTTCCTTTAAAAAACGAAACAAAACAAAACCGGG
>VXBI01007460.1:139664-173957 GCA_013397375.1 Toxostoma redivivum
GGGGGGGGGGACGAACAAACCAACCAACAAACAAACAAACAAAGCAACAACAACAACAACAAAAAAAAAAAACCTGATTTAAAATAAAGACGATAAAGGATCTGATCCTGCAATCAGAGTGTGTACAAAACTAGACCCTGCAGGACCCTGTAGACAGCAGTCATCATAACTTAACTTCAGCTATCTAGAAGGCAGGTGGCCACGTGTGAATTGCCATCCTACACTTCTTTTATCATAAAGGAAGAAATTAGCATGTTTAGGCAGTGCCTTTCTCTAGTCAGTTAGACTTCTGATCAGAATTTATCATGTCCTATGAGTACTAATTTGTTTCCATTTATTACGAAAGGTGTCAAGATTGGTAGGTCAAACTGTCATATAGATATTTACATTTGGTCAAAGGAATTCCACCCCAGATTTCCAAAAGAATACTTGCATTTGAAGCTTAGGACACTCTAGTACCAAGAATAGACAGATTCCTACTGTGTATTCAATCTCACCACTGACATTGTTTTGTATCCTTAAATAATATTAAAACTTTGTGACAGTTTTAATTAGTGTGTAGATAATTCCTGTTCTTTAAAATAAGCAGGGTCTAAATAATTAGTGAGCTATAAATAATTCAGGTAGAAGAGACATCGGGGGCCTTCTAGAGACTGTAATCTATCAACAATTGGGAACATTAACATCAGGCATTCCAGCCATCTTTCTAATAAGAATATTAAAAATGCAGCTAGATCCAAAAGATGGAAGTAGAGATCTGACCTCTATTCAGCAACATAAATAATTAATACAACTGTCTATCTACCTATCATCAATCTACTAAACTCAATGCTTTAGCTTGTTCTGTAAGTTTTGTAGAAAGAGAGGACTTAGGGAACTAAAGAAGTTTGTAACTAGAACAATGCACTTTGAATAAACCTTTCTTGATTGCACTTGATCTTTTCAGCAGATTCATAAATCATTTTTTCCTTGTACTTGTGCTGATTTCCACCCTTAACTTGAGGCTATCAGGGTTGAAAATGCAGTTTGCTATCCCAAGTGTTTTGTTTGCTGTAGTGTTATATGCTTTTTTGATTTTTTGCTTCCATTTTCTCAGTGTTAGAAATAGCATTCAGCAAGAACAGCACATGCCATGTAAGGTCCTGCAATGCTATTCGCAGACAAGACTAGTTTGAAAAAAAAAAGTTTTGGCATCTTTGAATAAGGAAAAATTCTCGTGAGTTATCAAATCCACTGAAGTGGGTAGCTGGTTGCTATTTTCAGTAGTGATGGGAGCCTGTTGCAGGGCCCTTTCAACAGTGTATTCATCTGAATTTTCCAGGATTTTCAAATTGCTACAATGAATTTTTATAGTCAAGATGTTTGATAGCCCTGTGTGGCCCTTCAGAAAATGCACGATCCTTCTTGTAATATCTTAATCTGTGTACAAAACATCTGTTGTCTGTTTATGCTATATGCAATAGACTTCTATGTGACCAAATCTGCATAAGCAGAAACAGTTATATTATTTATATGTCTTTTGGGCATCAATTCTCTGATAATACCAGATTACCCACCTAGAAGGACCAACACAATTAAGTGCACAAATAGCATCTACCAACTAGTCTGGGCGTAGCCTGGGAAATGTCTGTGACTGTCCAAAACTCCCACTTTCTGCAGCAGCTAACCAAATGCTTTGTTTAACAGGGGCTAGGAGTTGAGTCAATCTTGTTTCAAGTCAGCCTGCTGTTTCAAATCAGTTCATTGTCTCATCTATGCAGAGACTAGCCAGAGAGTTTCTAAGACTATTGTGAGTGCATACAATAATACCCTTCAAACCCAGCCAAACAACAGTTATAGGTGTAGGGCAAACTTGAATTTCATCCTTATATTGCTCTTATAACTTTATTTCCATGCCAACAGAAATACACAAATTGCTTGCACAGGTAAATGTTTAAAACACAGAGGAGGTAAAAATACTGTTCAGGGCTACTTCTTGGAAAGGGAAGAGGAGTATTTCAATGCTTTGCAATCCTTATTCCCCTTTCTGTACTAGACAGAATAGATGAAGTTCACAAAGCTCTGGAAATCATAAAGCCAGAAATTTGTATTCAACCACGTGCATTTAGCACTATGTAGTCCACTTCAGAAATTTATTTACATTTGTGTTTTAAAATATGAAGAACAACTTTGTGCCTTTTTAAATATCTTAGTACTTGTACATACTCTTAGAGGGCTTCTCAGCTATGGTCCTGTTCAGATTGCAGCAATACTACTATACTCATTATTATGGCCAACTTTTTCTAAATGGGAACCATTATTAAAAAAAAAAAGGAAAGCAGTCAACTTTATCTCATTTGTATTAATTATATTCTGTATTCCATTTGTTTTGTGTGTCATTAAATACATTTGGGAAAAGATTCATTTTTGTTGCTCCTACACATGTTTTTTCATTATAATTGTTTCTATTGCAGGACTAATTAAACATCCTAAAGTTTTCCCTTTTAAATGTAATCACCTTTTAATGAAATGTATACATATTTCTCACTATTATTGGTTAACCTTTAGCTACTTTTTCTATTTCTCTCTCTTCTACCTACTGCTGCAATTACACTTTGCTACTAAATAATGCTATTAGCACGGGAATTTTGACAGAGGCAAAAAAAGTTCATTCTAGCTTATAAACATTGGATAATCACAGGGTATTATAACCTAGATTTCAAGAAACAGGTCTCAAATTTTTCTACCCTGATATTTTGATGCCTGGATTAACAAATTTTATCCTTATTTACCTGAGTATTTATATGTCTAAACTTCTCTGGAAATACTAATTTAATAATCAGTCCAACAAAATGCTTTCAGACAAGAGGAATCTAGAAGGGTTTTCTAAGGTCAGGTTATCTGAATTTCTTACCAACATTTTCCACTTCACTGCAAACAATCTAAACTTACCATAACCAAAGCTGGAGAATTGAATGTTGTAAGATACATGACATGGATACCACCTTAAATTGTTTCAGATTGCAAAATTTAACCAATGGCCCTCTGAAACTAACTGTCTTGAAAACGCAGACTTATGTGTCTTGACTTTGAAAGTGAACATAAGACATTAGTTTCCAGACTGCTAGAACGAACTTTCTGCTTCATGTGACCACTGTCTCATGTGGTTATTAACAGTCTGTTGGGCCTAACAATGGAGATAAATTCTAGCTGGTATTCATTACAAAAAGTTTGATGGTACAATCTTTCTGTAGCTAATTCTCTAAACCTTCATGACCTAAAACATTAGGGGAGTCAGAACACACAAGAGAAAGAAAAGGATAGGAAAAAAACCCCCACAATTCAAGAGGATAGGCAATTATGGAGGCAATTGACTGGACAATGATTATATGAGTCACGTGTTCATAGCTTAGTTTTCCAGGAGTCTCTATCACCCCCTCAATCTATTGGATATGTTATGTATCTGATAGGTAAAATTAGGATAGCTGGAGCATGCTTGGGAACCAGCTCACCAAAGAGATTTATGGATAAATTATCAAATCTTCATGTGAGGAAACAGACATATTTATACATGGCAACATATCAGGCCACTAAAACATGCTGATATTGGTCTTTTATGATAGTTTCTCAAGAAATAACCTGATCATAATTGTGTGTAGTCACTTCTACCAATTTGGTATTACATCCTTCAATTATCAAATGTAAGGCCCCAAACAAATCCTTCAACAAGGCTTTTAAGGTCTTGCAGTTGTTCATATACTCTGAATTAGACACACAGGAGAAACTAGATAGTCTCAAGACAACAAAAATAACTTTACTGAAAACTGGAAAAATCAGAGACTTTTGGCAAAAAATTTAGAGCAGAGTTCAGTCAGCATAAAATGCTTCCCAAAGCACTAACTTGCTCCATTCAACTCAGCAAACTCTAAGCCTGTTTGATTTTAAATTACTCAAAAAATTCCAAGAGGAGGGAATAAGGAGACAGACAGAAAACATATAGAAAAGAACAAACATAACTACCTCTCCTGGTTCTAGCACTGCTCACTGAAAGAGATTCCATAAGGAGGTAGAGTCCAGTGTTCAACTGACAGAAATCCAACTGACAGAAATCCCTACCAAAGTAGGGTCAAGACAGGAGGTGCTTGCCTAATGTTCTGCTTTAAATACCCCTTAGGCTTCCTGAGTTGTTCCCCCAGGTGGGATTTCCTGTCTGGTGGCTATTCAGGAGCTGGGTTAGGGGCTCCAGAGGTAGGTGTGGAGCATTGCCTTTGCTGTGCCGGGCACTGGCAGTCACTGCAGAGTGGGATACAGGCTGGGAGTGGAGTGGGCAGAGCAGGGCTTTGCTTCACCAGAACGAGGTCTGACATGTCCCTTCTACCACACACACAAACAAAATGTATGGAGACAGCAATCCTTCCAGGCTCTCACCACAAGGAATGCAGCAGTGGCAATGGTAAATGCTGTGGCTTAGTGCAAGATTGAGGGTTATGGGGGGGCGTTTCTGAAACCAAGGAAACAGGACCAAGGGCAAAGACCCCACCTGGAGCCAGAAACTCTTTGTGAGCAAGTGCAGCACATTTAAATGGTCCAAGGGAGTGCCAGGCCCAGGAGCACTGCCAGCAGAGTGGGTGAACAGTGTGGTGTACCAGCCAGGGCATGGCAAAGCAGTTTGCAAAGGAGGGTGTATGGGGAGACCCTTGCACCCTGCTTATAGGTCCACATCCCAGGGAAGTGTTCTAGGTCTCCTCTATAGTGGTGGACAGTTGCTTCAGAGTTAAAGCCAGTGTTTCTATGGAGAAAACCCATGAGATGTCTAATGCTTCCATGCAGACAGAACTGGTAAGGAAGGAGACTGCCATACACAGCTGTAGACACCCACAAGCAAAGTTTGCAAGGAGTTACTGTACCAACAGCACACAGTGGATACCATAAAAATAAACAATGAGTTCTTACAGTGTATGTCTCTATTAAGACACACTGTAGAACTCACCTGCCAACCTGACAGGGAGTTAATGCTGCCGTCAGGGAGCTAAGGTCCGAGATGTTGCTGAGAGGTGCCACAGCTATACAAGGGCAGACACTACTATCCCCTACTACTCTTTCATTTGGGCATGAATGAACTGCAAGTCACTGCATATGTGAGAAATATCAATCCAGTGTAATATTATTTTATCTTAAAGTCCCTTTTTGCAGATTCAATTAGACTAAGAAGCAACTTCTCAAGTTCCTTCAAAGAAAGGAAAAGGAGTGTCCTCAAATCTGTTCACCTCACCCAAAATCAGGTCACCTCCAGATCTGTATAAAAAGTGACTTCTGCCCTTGCTTTATAGAGACGTTAGCCACTCTTCTGTTTGGATATGTAATTATTTATCATAAATAGTGTATGGTGTTGAATGTATTGACATAATTTAACATACTGTGTGCTCAAATACTATTCCTTATAGAGGAAGTGTGTGAGTTGAAGAGTGAGTGACAGCTCACACATGAAAAATCTGTGAAGTGAATTAATGATCTTAAATATGATTGATTACTGTGCACAGGTTCCCTATTAATGTGGAAGATGCACATGAATATAGTCTTTGTCATCTACACATCACAATTTGATGTTCTACATTCAATCAAAAAATTCTATAATTTATACAGTGGTGTTGTGTTATGGCTGTTGGCTCACGCACCTTCTCTTCAAAGACCTTATCTCAAAAGGAGAAGCTTGATTGGTTTTAGTCACTGCCAGACTTAACTGCCAAATAATGGCTTCCAAATAGAGACTTCTGGGTGTAGGTTATGCTATGAGGTTATGTTTGGAAGGGTGTGGGAAGCATGAACTACCTCATTTAATAATAATTCATTAATCTCTAAAGATAATGGGACAGATCAATAACTGCTTTGATATTCATGTCTGAAAACTATGCTGGTTTGGAAAAGTAGTGTGGCGGCAAATGTAAGCAGCATTTATTCACCTTCAGAGGTACTTGATATCACATACTGCAAAATCTGAAAGTGGGCGGCATCATTCCCCACTAGAAAAGAAATGCATTTCTAATTTGGATGAATACAACAGAGGAAGAAAAATCTCAGATTTTGCAGCAGTGATAGAGAATTATATTAATTCTTTATGTCTCATACTGTCAGACTGTTTAAAATTTAATAATCAGAAATGTAGATGAGCACTTGAAGGCTATTATTCCTGGTCATCAATGCTGAACAGCCAATAAAATATATTCAGAAATTACCAATAGATTATTTTCTGTCTTCTTATGAAAGAAATACTTGTTATTTCCCAGTCTGTACTGAAACTAGTTCTAGTCATTAAATAATCTTAATCAGAATAATCTTCAGCCAGACTTTTTTTGCCAGGCTAAATGTCAAGGCCAAAATCAAACTACTGAATCCTATTTTCAATTGTATGCACAGTGAAGGACGAGCATACGCAAAATGCAGAAATCATGTTTGAAAGTGTAAATTTATTCTGAGATAGCTTTATAAATGTTTGAAATATATGAAGCTAAAATTGGATCATCTCTTTTATTCGTGTATAACAGTACAGGTATCAGTAGACTTACTCTTGTCAAGATCTGGAATAATTCTTCAACTGTATACTTTTTTTATTTTGGCATGTATATTAAATGTGCATAGAGTGTTTGTAAAAATTCTTTGTAGGGTTCTTTTCAGTGTAATTCTAATGTGGACTGAGGATATGGAATGTTACCTTGACAGAAGTAAAGACATATTCCCTGCCTGTCTGTTTATACAAGTTGAACACAAGCAACACCAACTCTAATAAGATAGAGAGCTATTGTTTAAAAGTCATCAAAAGCATGTTAAATTAAGGTGTTTTTGTCTATACATGAAGAGTAAATAAGTTTAGCACATAATTCTCCTGCTGCAGTTATATGGCTATTCACTTTCATTTTACTAGGAGCTGCGGTGTACACTTAACCAAAAGAGAAGATGTCACCAATATTTGATAAACAATATCTTGTGCAAAGTTTCTTTCTCTTCAAAAGCTCTCCAGGTGAAAATTATACTAGTAATTTACTTTTATTGAAGCAGATCTCACTTGGGAGTAAACATGTAAAAGAAGGGTGACTGAAGATAGATAAGGCCTCTGTGTGTCTCATTTTTAAATCCAAAGAAAACATCAGTGATGAAAATTTTCATGCTCTGCCTCCCTAATTTGTACTCTTGGATGCATTTAAGGCATATTTTCATTGAACCACAGAACACAGTGCTTACTTTGTGCTTTTTGTTCTCCTGCTGCCCCACACAGATGTCTAGTGTGTTTTGTTGTTTTGATTATTGGAAAGGCTTCTATTTGTGCCTTCATAAAGATACATAAACAGAAAACAGCCATATCCCACTAAATGACATAAAACTCTACAGATTCCTAGCTCAGATATAGATGTTGAATGGTTTCTAATACTCAGTAGATTATACATCTCCTGGTAAGAATCAGGCAATTACAAAAGATATGGTATTTTCAACATTATTTTTGAGTATTTGAGTAGTTTATTTGGAGTATTTTTGCTTCTCATTGACAATAAGTTTATTGTCAATTTTCTCATATTTCTACTGCCACTTACACATTTTCTCAGGGACAACTCAGCTCTCATCTCACAATCTGTCAAATGACTACTCAGGCAAAGAAAAAAAATTAACCCCTATGTATTCTCTGTAGACTGAAAATTAGCTTACTCATAGTTATGTCTCCTCATGGGAATGATCAACTCACTGCTGAAAAGGCTGCCAGCACTAACTGGAGTCCTCAATGATCGCTGGGAAAAAAAAAAAAAAAAAAGTAACGTCAGTAGCCTCTAATTTGTATGAGCTCAGTAAATTTTGCCTTTGTTCATACTCACTTGCACTGGCTGCACAATCACTTATCTTTTTAATCTAATTATGAAACTAGTAATCGAGTGCTTGAGTCCTGTATTTTGAAACCACAAGACAGGATTACTTTCACTTAACTTTCAACATTTACAATGTAGCTTTCCACATATGAGGTAGTTATCCTAAGCTTCCTTTTTACAGCAGACAGCTAATCACTTAGTGATATGATTCATCTGACCTATGTTAGACATCAGTTTTAGGATAAATTTACAGCTCCTCAGATTAATCCTATCTAATGTGACTTTATAATAGAGCAGTAAGAGTATTAGGGACTTAGAAATAAATGTAAATATTCCTATTTTTTTTTCTTCAAGTCTCCTTTGATTAAATACAGAAAATTAGATCTTTTAATGTCTTTTCTGACAGAATATGCTAATAACAGAAAACTACATAGATCAGACTCTCTGGGTTAATCAGGGTTCTCCATGTGCTGTGGAATCCAATGACTATTAAAGATTTTTAATTTCTGCTCAACTTACTCCTATTAATAGATATAAAAATACTATTAAGAAGAATTTATTTCTTGGATTATTTTAAATGACAAATTCAATACAGTCGAGTATAACATTCAGTTATATTTAACCTTCCTTCTGAATGGTTTGACTTGATGATCTGACCTCTTAATCAAGGATTTTATGATTCTGATGAGTTGATGTCTATGTTTCTTAAATATTAATGTCGACAATTTATAGTACTGAAGGATTTTTTCCACCAATGTCTTAAAATGTTAATTCCGATGCTCCAGTGAACTAACTATATTAATATGGCCGCAGTATTTTCTTGTGACTCTGCACTAAATCTGAGATTCTTTTTAGTAAACAGAATTATGTCACAAATCAACTCAATTTAAAGAAATGGAAGCAAAACATTAAATTGGTATTCAACTAAATAGCAATGCAATTTGTGTAGGATTAGGTATCAATTGAAATCTATTATGATACAACATATGCATGTTATCCAACCCTTGCTTTCTAACACTAGTTGCCAAAACTATGAAAATAATTTTCCTATAAGTTTCCAGATTCAGCTGTATACACAGCAGTCAGAAATACTGTTACATGTGAGAAAATATGAGCTGCTACAAATGGTGTAAAGAGCTACATGATGCCATATTTTTTCCAACATGTGGTAGTGGAGGGATTGGTATAGGTCAGTGAATACTATCACTTGCTTAAGACTTACACATATAAGGAGTTTTAAATAGATGTCCTGCTACTCTTGCCAAGCCATGCTAAAAGTCAGACTATCAAATCTACTGTTTACCCTTTGGGACATTAATGTCTAAAGATAATTTTGCCCAACACTTCTTGTCTAATGGTCTGTTCCTGCATCAGTCTGTTTGCAGCTCAAAGGCTCCAGGAGGTGATCAATTCAGCCCCTTTCATTGTGTAATAACCTTTGAAAGAAATGAACACAAGAGCTCACCAATAAATTCTAAAATAAAAAGAAGTCTACAGAGATCACTATTACTTATCTGCCTCCAGATGGGACATGGAGAGATGGTTGACCTACATGTAAAACTCCAAAATAAATATCAAGGATGTGATTCTCTGGAAATCCATATCCAATATAGAGTAAGATGACTGGGAGAAGTTGACCTTAAGGTATATTTTTCTCCAACATAATTGCTGTTGGGCTAATTTTTAGTGCTTGTTACCCAGAATATTAGATTTTGTAGGCCCCCTGTTGAATATTCAGCTATTACATCTGTATAAGGATGCCAGGCATTCTGCTAAGTCTTCCACATATTATGAGATAATGTGTATAAATTATATAACACGGATGCTGACCTTTTTTTTCTATCTATAGGTAGAAATAATCTTGCTTAACTCTTCAAGATTCTTCCAGCTTTCTTCAGCTTTCTGTGGAAAGTATAAGGCAAGATTCTGCAGGGGAAGAAAAACTTGCCACATATTACTGATAATTGTATATATAAGAGAGAAGGGAGTGGTGTTTGTGCAGGAAGTCTTAACAGCAGAATTTTTTAGCTTGTATATTTGAATCTGTAAATAAAAGTTTATAAACAGGACAACTTCAAAATAAAGCCTCAGAATAATTTGTCATATGGGGTAAAAATACCAGAGGGAAAAAAAAAGCCACATGAAGATGGAAAAAGACTTTAAAAAGTTTTGAGATGCATTCATCAGGATTATCTACTCCATCTTTTTGTCATTGCTTACCACCTCACACGTTGTTCTGAATCATAAAATTTACACAGCTTATCAATTACTGTTAATTTAGTCAGTTATAACTGCATAACTTCCCAAGGTCTGTAAGGTTTGTGTAGATATTGCACATTCAGTATTGTGGCAGTATGACTTCTGTGAAGGCCTTGCTAAGGGTTGGCCAGAAGACTCAAAGATGTTTGCATGAAAACAATTTACCCTGAATATATTTTGGCTGAGGTAAACAATTTTCTTTATGCAAGGAAGAGAACCCCAGCCAAAAAAACTGGAGAAGTCACAAGTAACTTAGATAGATCTAACTTTCAGTTCTCACTCCATGGCAAAGAAGAGAATGAAATTTACAAGTAAGCTCTCACTGCTTCTTCCCTCACTGTAGCCTACGGCTGTAAAATTCTGGGATAAAAGGGTTAAAAGATTTTTTTTCCTTAAAATCTCAGCATGTTCCTATATTTCTTTCTCCCAAAGAAGAAAAAAAAATAGTTCTGTAGGCTGAGTAAAATTTTATTTGAACATTCAGCAATGTAAATGATTACTTTGGATAAAGTTTTATAGTGATAAGAAGTCAGCTAATAGACTTGATTAGAACTGAATCAGGAAATAGTTTTCCTTTTTCATTTACAGACTCCAATACATAGAAATGGCTATAAGATGCTGAGAATAGACAGCAAAAATGTGCCTATTTTTGTCAGTGTGTAAAATTCCAAGTCAGGAAGAAGTCCATATAGCCTTATGGGGTGAGTTGTTATGAAATTGCTTATAATGAGATAAAAGATTGTTCAATAATAACTTCTGTCTCATAAATAACAAAAAATGTCTAAATTTGTATGACTACTATCAAACTAATTCTGCCTTCTTTCCCCCTAAAGAAAAGGGTCAAATATTTGCGCATCTCTATGTATTTGAGGTGACTGTATCCGTATTTGTGAGATAATTGCAAGTCTAACATTTTTCTTGCTGATGAGATCCAGTTATTTGAACTTCAGATTTAAACCAACTTCTTTAATGTCGTATTTTTTTTTATCTATAAACACATCAGAAACCTTTACAAGTGAAATAAAAATTTGAATACTAGGGAAGCATGCCCACTTCAGGAAAGAGGAACTTTCTTTTCTTTATATATCGTTATTGTCTAAGATTCTGATCTAGACTGGACCCCCTGAGTACTTGCAATAATGTATTTTGTTCCACTGTATTTATTTCCAAAGATATATTCACTTCAGTTCCTAATGCATTGTTTCATATGTTCTACTTTTCCATGCATTTTAATGTTGTATAGCACTTGTAATGTCTTTCCTTTCTCCCCACACAATTAGCTTTGCAGTGAAGCAAGAACTGAAAAGGTGTCTTCTGATCACAGATGTTTTTCTCTCTACTGGACTGAAAGAAAGTAGTATTAAAATTTAATGTGAATAAGGGAAATATTCAATTCTAAATTATGCCATACCCAGAATAAATAAGATGAATTTAGATTAGCTGGAACAAGAACTTTGTATGTAGTTTGATAGATTGTTTCACAGCAGGAAATAATTTTTTTTATGTGGAACATGAAGAAGAGAGGAAAGTAGCAAGGAGTTAAATTATATTTTAGTTGCAGAATCTCTATATCATACTTCAAATAAAGATAGCTTTTTAAACTTTTTATCTTTTTAAAAGAACTAGAGCATGTCCATACACTTATCAAAACTTATGAAGTCTCTTGGATTTGAGTATAAAATTTAGGGTCAAATTATCCTCCATTAATGATTCTTTTGGTTTCTTTATTTGCATGCAATGGACATTTAACAGTAATTTGACATCATTTGAACTTATTGTTAAAATGGAATTCTCACATGCAACTGCATATTGTAAAATTATTTTGCTGTTTCTCTCTTTTCATAAAATCAAAGGTTAAAATTAAAAATGGAAAATCTCGTCTCTCACAGTAGACACTGATTTAGAGGAAAAAAGTTACTGTGTCCATTTTCAGTAACTTCAGCAGATGCTGGAAACATTTTACAAAGAAATTAGGTTTATGATACCTAAATACAGAGGCTAAAACCCTGGCCTCCTTATCATACGTAAATTTTTCACTAAGTTATGTATTATTTCCACATATTCACGAAGACTTTGCAAACGAGGAAAGAAAACTTCCAAAGGGAATAAAGGAAGGAATTAATAATTGGTCTGTCTGACTCAAAACATAAACAGGTATAAGATAAAAATACAATGCTACTATTAAAACATTATTTTGTATAAGCACTCTTAAGATGTAAGTATTGCCAAATCTGCTAGAAAGGACAGATGTTGTGTGGTGCTTATTGTGCTCTTAAGGCATGCTCTTATAAAAAAACACTCAATTAACACAAACTCTCATTTATTCTAATTCCTGCTCAATAGCTACTGGTGGTTTTAACTGTCAGTTCAAGAAGTACTTCCCTGCTCTCACAAAAGGAAAGGATGATGTCTTCAAACATAAAAGTGTATGTCTGCAAACATTGCTGCTATACTATAAAGAGTTTCTTATTTGGATTTTTTTATAGTTCTAAAAAGGCTTTGTTGCTATATTATTTATTTTCTCCATTTTGTCAGAACCCAAATGATTGCATGATCTATGCCAATGGAAAACAAAACAAAAATATGAGAAAGNAAGCAGACTTGGAAATGCTCCTGAGCAGAGGCTAATTGGCAGAGAACAGCCCACATCTGAGGTAATACATTTTGTCTGCTTCCACACCATGATTCCTGTATGTCTGTGTGCAAAGACCTATTGGTCCCTACCTTTGAAATACTAGGGTGTTCATGAGAATTGTTCAAGAGGGTGATAAAGTGAGAGTTGTCATAAGATAAATGTTTCTTAGGAAAAGATCAAATCATACAATTTATGTGCCTCAAAAAATATTTTACCAACAAAGAAATATTAATAGTGTTTATCAATGAACCTGTAGGACTTCTGTTTCATGGACCCAACTGGTGTAGGTATCCTGACAGAAAATTTTAACAGACTGTGTTACATCTAATGGCAAAGACAGTACACAGAAAACCTACTCTGCAAAAACAAAGCTAAAACACTTGCACAGGAGAGATCGTAAGTGGTAATGTGCCTTTTCTATGGATTTTTTTAAGAAATGTTTCTTTCTCTTGTCTACTATCAGAAGTTCTCAGACTAGCAGCATGGGGGGAAGCAGTGTGTGGCAGTACCAGTGATTATAAGAAAAGTGAAACAAGGCCAGGAACTAGCAGACAGTGTGAGATATTTCCTCCCAAGAAGAGAAACTTGCAAAGCAAATTTACGGCTGGCTTCCTATTTATCCAGCACCAGAGGATACCAATGACCAGGACTGATGCAAATTTCATGTATAAACCTGAAATACACAGTTAACATGGCAGTCAGTGCACTGATAAAACAAAAGGGATGTAAAGGCAGGTGCTGGTTCACAGGAAAAAGCCTGCAGTGATGACTGTGTTCAAAGTTTCCAACAGATGACTCAGAAAGAAGGTAAATCTAATCTGTCTCCTGTAAATTCTCCAGCTTTCCCAGTCCCTCAGCTATCCATTAATTTTCAGAGGAAAGTGAATATCACATCAAAACTTGAAGATACATTCTCACATATGTAAGGATGATTCCAGTGTTTCAGCTAAAATAAATTGTAAAGGAGATGAATTCATAAACAAAACCACTTTTCCAATTCACGTTCTTTGTGAAATGAAAGGGATTAAAAATGCATTCTACTTTTGGGTTTTCAAAAAAACCCACTAAAATATCAAGCTTCTTGTCTTTACTAACCAAAAGTTTTCTTCGAATTCATCTTAATTCAAAAAAGCATAACTATTTAATGCACATCTTCTGCACTTCTCAGGTATCATCACAAACCTTTATATAGATAGTCTTTGATTTAAAAGAACTTCCATAAAATCCTAGCAATATATTCCTATGCTTTACGAAAATTTCTTGTATGTTGAAATCTGAAAAACAAGGTAAACTATTGTGGCTGCCTAATGCTTTAAATATCTAAACATTTTCTATAGCAATCCCCTTATGAGAGTTAGGTATGTGACCAGGGAAAGGAAATGAATTTGTGTGTTCGAAGCTCACAGCTGATGTACACCAGAAAGGTCACTGAAGTTCACAAAAAAACCTAAAAATACTATGTGCAAAGATCAGTGTTAGCCCTGCAGCAGGACTAGGGTAATGCAAAGATGTCTTATATTTTCTTTCTTTTCTGAGTATAGGGCTAGGTCCAGAAAAATATTTTCCTTAAAATATGTTAATATGTCTCTCCAAAGGTAGATAAACTACTGCATGAAACTTAGGAAATAATGTTCTGCTAATGTTGTTTTTCCATAAGCAGGAAGTAACCACTTGAAACCGTTCACACTTGTTCTGACTTGAACTTAAAAACAGTTACTCTTTTTTTCAGTGCTTACTACTAAAAAACATACATTAAGGGAGAAAAAAAATAAAAAAGGATTAATATTCTGCTTATTTAGGTAGGAGATAGGGTCATCTTGGACTAGGGCCGGTAACTTCTGTCAATTATTCCTACTGTTAATGCTAATATTAGAGTGGCAATTTTCATATAACATCCATTGAAATTATTCCATGAAAACAATTTCATACCAGCTTGATTACCACCCGGATTCTCCTGGATAGAATATGACTACCCAAAACAGAAACCCCACAATATAGTCAGCATTCAATTAAGGAATACTTGAGTGACTAAAACACAAAAGTGTTTTGTATGATTACGTACCTCTGGTCATTGTTTTTTTCTATATTTTAGTTCCGAATACAATAATAGTCTAGGGGAGATGAAGGTGAAGACTTGATATGATATGATATGATATGATTCTCTTAGAGTCTGAGTCTTGACTATTTACACTGAGGAATAAATTATATTCCAATAATACTATAGTTTTTAGAAGGTTTCTTATTAGTCCAAATAAGAATTTTTTTTTACAGGTATGTAGAACACAGGGCAGAAAATAAGAGTCAATCAATTGTGCTTCCAAACTGGACATATTATTACTTTAGTAATCTTTCAGGCTATGTGAACAAACAAAACCTGGTAGAAAACCTGTGTAGCAAGGCTTTTAAACAGAGAATATAATCTTTCCACAACCATTAGGACAGAACTACTATTGCTATGTGAAATTTAGTGACAAATGATGTCTTCTGTGTTCATGTGTTGTTAATTCCATGATAAAGGCCCTACCTAAGGGAACATTTTAAGATATGGCTGAAGTTAAAAAGTAAAGGAGTTGAAGTCAGTGGGTCTGCATGTAGAAGTAAATGGTTCTGAACCTGTTCCTTCCTCAAATCATATTTGTAGTTTAATCAAGGTTCTAAAAGATAACTCAGAGGGAATCAGTGACTGCTCATAGCCCTGTTTGGTAGCTTGAGCAATTTTCTCTACCTTTGGGGGTGCTGTTTGTACAAATATAGAGGGCAATTTTCCTTTATGCAAAATGATTCACGGTGTATTTTTACACACTGATTTTGTGATGACATGAGCCCTTCATTAATAATATCAAAGTCTGGCTCAGATGTAGTGGGGATGGGAACATTTGGGAACTGTTTCATTCCCCTTGTGCTTATTGCTTTCTGTAAGAGTGCCAAAGTCCAGAAAGTATGGCTTAGAATGAAAAAATCATGCAAATCATACAAAAAAATTATTCATATAATAACAAACAAGCAAACTCCTTCTTCCTTATTCCAGGTCTAACTAAGATATATGAAACCACAATATTTAGAAAACATGTGGTGCTACCCCAAAATAAGCATTTGCCTAACATATACTGGTTATCAAAAAGCAGATAGATTAAAAAGAAAAGAAAAAAGTAGAAAACATAATAAAGGATTATGAAACTCAATTTTATGCACCCACAAGGACTAGTGCTTTAACTTCTGGTTAGCATATTTCAGAAAGATGTGGGACAACACATGGGTTTCAAGGTGGATGAAGAAAAGTGATTGGAAACAGAAAATTTTATTTGTGATAAGCAAAAACAAAAAGGCTGATATTTAAAGCAGTTTCAAGGAGAGATGAATAGCAAAGGATGTGACAATGCACACAAAATAGCTAAATTAAGACAATTCTGGTATTCCAGTCTATCCTTTTTGCATTCTACAAGAAGAAAAGAAAACATAATAGCTGGTTAACAGCAAACTGTCCTTCTTAGCAGGAGAAATGACAGCTGCTTTCTTTACAACCTTCAGCTCAGCAAAACCCAGACTCGGCAACCCAAGACAAATGTAGTTAAGGTACATACACATGCAACTGTCCTACTTACCCAGAAACAGCCCCTGGGAAATTTCTCCCTATACTCCCCTTGTGCAAGAGCACAGCAGGTGATTTAGCAACTATATAAGTGGCTGAAGAGTATTAATATTGCCCTGGGGCTCTGGTTCTGTCTGCCTATCTTAAGGCAAGTATTTGAGGGAGTCAGGACTCTCAGTAAGTAAGTATCTTAAACTCCTGTGTAACCAGTGATGAGACATAGGTACGTAAAATATGCTGCTAATAACTTCTGCTAAGACCTCTCTTAGGAGTCTAAGGGAGCAAGTATATGAGCACTGGTTACGTGTTTGAAAATGTGGTGTTTCTGAAGGTGCAGAGGCCCTTGAGCAACTTTAATTAAATGATTGAGAAATAATTGTATCTGTATTTTTATTGTTAATGTTCTGAAATAACAGTGTTTGTGTGTATGATTTTTAAAGTCATATAAATGTTTTTCTCATTTTACTAATTACCAATAATATAAGTGCTTGAGAAAAGACTAACAGTCAAGCAAGACCTACATGCGACTTTTATGCCAAATTCCCCTGTCTTGCACACTATGTTAGGGTATTACAATTGTATGTTGAATTGTCTCTGGATATACTGACTGACTAAAGAAGCAAAGCTGAAAGTGATGGTGTATGTCATCCAATATTAACAGTTGTTCATTGAGGGTTGAAATAATTTTAAGTATATTTGTAAAGACTAGGGGCTTTTCTTATTCTGCTTTGGTTGTTTCTTTGGGTTTTTTACTACTAAGTCATAGGCTGGAAATACTTGTGTTCTTTCTTTCTCAGTAAACCATTTCTTTTCATAGGTATTTGCTACTTTGCTTTATAATCTCTGCATAACCTGCTATGAAGAAGGTCAAACATCTTTTGAGCTTACACTAATCAGTCTCACACTAAATCTTGATTTCAGTTAGCCAGAGCCCTTGAACTTGTTTTGCCTAGCCATGATCTGTCCAGTCTCACTTTCATTCTTACCAGCTATTTCATCCGCTCAGCATTAATTGTGACACTAATATATACCTCTTACATCCATTTACTCATGTATCACTTCTCACTGTGGTTCTCCTCACAGCAAGCCCTCAGATATGTAATTTCATTTGGTTTAAAAATACTCTGAGGTCCTTAATTCTCTGCTCTCTTTTACTGAGCAAAAAGCTACTTTGAATAAATTCTGATTATAACAATATTTCAATTTAGATATTCTATTTATTAAATTTAAAGTGTTTGATGTAAACACAAGATTTGGACCTGTGGTTTTTTGCCTTATTTTCCTGATTGCATGAAAATAAGAAACATTCTTTCTTCAGTCCAATATTTTTTTTGATAGATAAGCACCTGCCATTTTAACAGAGTACTTCCCATAGCAACTTTCAACATGGCATTTCACAAAATGAAGAGGTTTCCACACTTAAAGACCATCAGAATGCTTACAAAAGAAGTTAATAAAACTGCCAATAATTTTGACATAGATTTTTGGGGAAGAGAGATAGGTGGGCATTGTATTCTTGAAGAAAACCCTTTGTTTTGTTTTCAGATAGCATTATATGCCCTATGTTGAATTAATATTGATAGAACTCATGAAAGTGCCTATTTTGAAATGTAAAAACTGAACTGTCTTGGTTAGCATAAATAGCAGCTCCTCAACAGTGGCAGAGGAAGTGTGAATCCTCTTTGGGGCTGCTACCAATACAACAATTTGAACAAAAAAGAAAAGCCTGGTGTTAAGGTTCCTAACATCATAACCTGCCAGTTGGCCAAACAATGTAGAACATAAAGAGTGCCAAAAAAGCTGATTGTATATACATTAGTAGCAGACAAGCACATAGGGTAAGAATGTGATTTTTGCTATTACACTATTCTTGAGTCTAGAAATTTAATAAAGATTTTCCTCTATCACTGTTTGGGGTTTTATTTAATGTCTTTTCTCAATTAGATCTTTGGCATTGTATTCTGTGAGCAATACAGAGAGAAAACAGAAAAGAGAAAAAAGAGTAAAAAGAGAAGAGAGAAAAGAGAAACTACCATCATATTCTCTCGGTGCTTTATTCTATGCTTCATAGAATCATAGAATCATTAACATTGAAAAGACGTAGAAGATCATCATATCCAACCATCAATGTAGCACCACCACCACATTAATGACTAAACCATGTCCTCGAGAGCTATCTCCATGTTTTTGGAATGCCTCCAGGGATGGTACCTCTACCACTTCCCTGAACATTTTGTTCCAAGGCTTTGCAACCCTTTCCTTCAAGACATTTTTCCTGAAAATCTAAAGGAAACATCTTCTGGTGCAACTTGAGGCCATTCCCTGTCATCTTGCCACTTGTGACTTGGGAGAAGAGACTGACACCCATTTCTTTACAACATCCTTTCAGGAGTTGTAGAGAGTAATAAGGTCCCCTTAGCCTTTTCTTCTACGGGCTTCTAGCAATGATGATTTTTTTTCTTAGAGATAAGATGTGAAAGAGAAGTTGAAGGATATTTTACTTCAGATTGATGCCTAAGACAATAGGAGCAGTGATACATCCATTATTGCAGCCAAAATCTCTAGCAATTTCTGACTTTGCATGCAAATGGCAATTGAAAATGTTGCTAAATTACTGGACAGTCCTTCACTTAGTCTTTTAAAAGCTTGTTTATCATAATCCTACAGACACATAACCTGAAGTCCTCAAAAGCCACAGGCTAAATTTTGTTTCAGGTAGTTTTGATGCTTGACCATTAACACTCAGAACATGGAGTCAGGGAGAACTGAGATTATTATTTGACATTAGCTGAATATCATAAGCATTTTCCCTTGTAAAATGACAAAAATAAACAAAAAAAAATTCCAAATGAACAAACAAACAAAAATACCAGTCACCAAACCCCCCACCTTAAAACAGTTTTTTAACAGAGAATACGTGTAAAATCTTACAAACTTTATAATTCTGCTTCCTCAGTTTAAGTAATATGAATTCATTTGTATAAACACTCTAGCGTTTTCAGTCCATTCTGTAAGCTGGCTTTGATTTGAGCATACAAAATCAATATTCGCAAAATTGGTGAATCCTTCTGAAGGGACCAGTGTTCACACTGGTCTTTGTCATGACCCACTGTACTTCCTGTTTTGCAAAATCCTTTTAGGGATGCGCTGATGAAGATCACACAGAAACCAGCAACCAAGTATGAAAATCATAAAACCAAGAGTCTGAATTTCTGTTTCTGTTCTCCTGCTGAAAGCTGTGTAAGTACTATTGATATCACTTGCAATTTCACAAGTATAACAATAAATTGATTAATCTGTTTCCAGAGAAATTTATCCTATGGAAAACCTTAATAAAAACCTGGTGCATCTTTTTGTTGTTTGCACTAAAGGGCAATATTTGGAAAAAAATATTTAGTTATGGATTTTTTTGATAGGTTTTCTCTTTTTCTATTATCAAATATTACATTGTGATTTTTTTTTTGTTTAATATAGATTAAGTACTATTAAAAAGCTACATGCAGAAACTGGCGGGCCTCTATACAGCCACAAAGGCTACTGTCTTTGAGAAGATAATCAATTAGTTTGAATATAAAACACATGAATAGTGAATTCTCTACATCCATAGTTTATCATAATTTAGATTTCTACTAATTTTTAAAACTGATGAATAATAAATGAATACATATTTTTATTCTATATAATGATCATATTCTCACAGAACTAATTTAAATACAACAATGCATTAGTTCTCCATGCCAATGGAGCTGATATATTTGTGTAGCCTGTCATTTTTCAAATTGAATTTAGAGACATCCTGAATTCAGAGTGGAATCACAGCTTTTATGTTTCATCCCTGCTGAAATTCTTTGAAACTTTCCTTATTATACAGAAAAGGAATAAAAAGAAAAAAAAATTATATTTTGAACCTCATATCTCATAAATAACAACTTTTAATCTTCTCTTTTAGGTACAGTAATCTTATCTCCTGGTTTTGGTACAGTAATTATGACTCAAAAATGGAGAATGGTCATAACAAGCAAGAGCACATGAGTAGTTTAGGGGATACCTCTTTCTAAAATGCAATATTGAATTACAAAAAATAAATCCCGTTTTCATATATATAAATGATGCATATTTTTCAGGAGAAATCATAAATGAAATTTAATGCTGATCTGTCTTTATAAATTCCTATGTCAGTCCCATGTACTTCATTGCAATCTTAACTTTGATTCTAGCAAAAAGGTTTGTTGGGTTTTTTCCTCTCCTTTGCTTTTTCTGTTAAGCATAGAAAAGTTTCAATTTTCTTTTAAATGTACTTAGATCCTAACACTTCCCTGCCGCATATTTTGTGTTTCTAAAGTAACAAACTATGCATATTCCTAATAAGATCACAATTGTATTATTCAGTTTAGTGCTATGTCATAATTTTCTTTGCCTCGTCATGTTTAAGATCATGGCAGTGCTGCCATGGAAGTTACTGAACAACAGTTCGGTAAGAGTCACAGATAATATTGTAGCTCACCAAAAATTAAAAAATTAATTTTTATAGATTTTGCTGAAAACTCATATTTTGTTTTGAATCTGTAGATGCAAGCATTTATTTATGAAAAAAAATTATTGATAGTCTCCATGTTTCTTTAAATACCAGAATATTCAAAGTACCTTAATTTTTAAAGTTCTCATTATAGTCATTATGATTCATGAGATAAATTACTGATTTTTCAACCACATCTAGAAGTCACTAGAAATGTTTTCTATCAGATATTAGATAAATAAGAAAAATAGAAAACACTTTTAGTGGAAAAAAAAAACCTCCGTAAAAATGAATAATATTAATAATTAACTCAATATGTGTAGGTGTAGTAGAAGACATTACAGGTGACCTTGCCTCTGATAAGTCATAGTTGTACTAATTACCAAAAAAAATATGAACAGCCATGCCCTTAATGGGTCACAACTGTGACTTAAAAAGATAAGTGTCATAAAAGGAGTGGCTCGGCTGGTCAAGGGATCTTGGTGGCAGAGGGCCTGGAGAAAGAGGAGACCTGAAGAGATAGAGGAGACCCAAGGAAGAAGGAACAATCCAGAGAGAGACAGAGAAGAATAAAACAAGGAGGAGAGTTGCTGCAGTAAAAGATGTACTGTGAGGTCAGTCTGGGTCTGAGTCAGAGCCTGCTGTTGGAGTTTGCAGTTGAGTGAAAGCTGTGCTCAGAGTCTGCAAACCAATACTTGCAGTCACAGTCCAGCAGGGAATAACCAGCAGAGTCTGCAGTTGGACCCTGCAGTGGGAGCTTGCTGCAGAGTCAGGATGGCAGAGCTGTAAAGAAGAATAAACCAAGACCTTTTTTCATGTTGTTGAATGAGAGTCTGTGTCTTGGCTCATCTCTGCCCCTAACAAGAGGTCTGCTGCAACAAATATGAATAGTCTTAGGAAAAAATATATCAAACATCATATCTCTAATTTTTGTTCCAATCTTGATTAATAGAAGATCTTATATGATGAAATAAGGGCTAAGTTCTGTATTTTGAATAGCATAGTTATGAATATCTAGATTTTCTGAGATAAATAATTTAGGCTGGAAAAGACCCTCAGTCACTCCTCATAAGGTATATGCTCTAGACTTGTGTTGGTTTGACCTTATCTGGTTACCAGATGCCCACCAAGCCACTCCGTCACTCCCTCCTCAGGCAGATGGATGAAGAAAATAAGATGCAAAAGTGACACGTAGCTTGAGATAACCAAAAGTGAAAGGTCACACATGCAAGCAATGATGAGAGATGCTAAAGATTTAATTCTCTACTTTCTATTAGCAAATAATGTCCGTCCATTTGCTGGGAAGCAGGGTTTCAGCATGTGCAGTGGTTTGATTTATTAATGTGCATACTGAGGCTATGAAAGATATTTATATATAACAAAATTCTGTTTATCTAAGTAGTGGTTACCTTATCACATCCAGCAGCATCTGTAGAATTTTATAATAGCTAACTTTTATGTGACATACTTTTAATTTGATGGTGGGTGGTCCTGTGTGAGAAGCCATCCTGTCATGATCAGAATCAAAAAACACAATAGCCTCTTTGCAGCTTCACTAGTTAATAAATTCTAAATTGCACTTGGGCTAAGTTCAATGTTCATAAAATGAATAATTGTTGCAGGATCACAGCCTCAAGTGATACACTGTGCTAGTATTAGTCAGAATTAGGCATACTGCGAGAAACAATGAGCAAGTGCCCCCACAGTCCTGTGTCAATCCATCTCTATCTTGACCTGCAAAGCCCCTGCTATTCCATTCCTGGCCTTCCCTTAAGCAAAGACTGACAACTGTGCCAAATTGTGACAGATTGTGTTTTTGATACATAATATCGATATTTTTTTCCCAAGGGACTGTATAATTATGAGTATAAAGTAGAAATAAGACAAAATAATTAGAAACTGAAGCTTAAAAAAGGGCAGAGATTTTAACAGGTACCTGAAAGAAAACCACACTTCAATAATATAAATTGCTTTAAAGACTGATTTCCTCATGTCGGTATACCTGCAGAGATCAGAAGTTTTGGTAATGTTACATTAAAATCAAATACAGTTTTGCTGTCTCACAAATGCTATATTAAGGATATTTTCTTGTTATGTATAATAGAAAGAAAAAAACCCCTTGCAACAGTGTTAGAATAGTAAAGTAAAAAAGCAGACCTTTATTGGAAGCCTCCTCTTGTTCTGGTGGTGATGGGTACACCCAGCACCAGATTTCTAGAATTTTATAAGGTTAATTAATTAAGATATATAACAGGTACATCCAATAGGAGATTCAGTTAACCCATTAACCTACTCCTGGGTCAGCCCCTTGACCAAGGGCTTCTCTGCCCCATTTCTTATTATATCTTATTGTGGGTCCCCTACTTGGAATAAGACTAAACAATACTTCCAGCATGTGTTTAGAAAGTCAGCTTATTGTTCTAAAATTTAGGGGGAAAAGGGGTAAAAAAAGTACTGGAGCATTATAATTATCAATCTACATGCTACAAATATATGAAAAATATATAAAAAGCTTAGGCATCATTCTCAGTATTTTAGCTGTTCACCTTGGTGCCTGAGTTTAAATGTATTTCTGTAGTGTTTGCTTTTACAAACATTTTTCACTGACTGTTTTTTGGTGTCCATTAATAAAGGTTATCTTCATATTTTCTTGTGTCATTTACTTGCTCCTTTTATTTTTTCTCTTTCCATAGCTTTAAGCTTCTTTCTCTCTTTCTTATTCTCATAGCCTTTTTGTCTTTACATTTCTTCACTTTAACTTCTGATGTGCTATCAGTCCATGTCTGTCTCTCCACATATACAGATATTTCTTTCTTCTGTTTCTTCCATCTTCTAATCAGTTCTTCCCAGCATATATCTTTTTCTTCACTTTTCTTAGTTATTGCTATTATTTCAAAGGCTTTCAGAACATGATGTTCCTTGTCATTCTAGATTGCACCTGTTTTTGTTTTTTTTTTTTTTCTCATGGAAGCTACACATAAACATCTTTATATTCAAGGAGAAAAATATATGGTTTGTTAAAATATTTTCTGATCTATTTCAACTTAATCAGGCCAGGAAGTAAATACTATTCATCTGGTAGGTGAGAAAGAGGATGAACCGCTATAGTCCTATTAAATCATTTATATTTCAGGGGCAATGATACTTGAACATTAATGTGATAATGAAATAAAATCTGATAACTGAGTTATACCTGAGGACTGCTTATTCAAAAGTTCTATGCATCTAATGACTATTCATTAGTCATTCAGGCAAAGCAGGCATACTTCCCACAGATTTTCATCACACTCTTCTGACTATAGAGGATACAATGTGTGTATACCACTGCCTCAAAGTGCACCACAGCATAGCTGAAGGTTCTGATCCCTTGCATTATGTGTCTGAGGCATCTTCAGTTATCACAGCTCATCTGAGAAGAAGGCTATCTGGATCTAGAAACCGGAAATCACTTCAGATTCACATCATATGTACTTCACTTATTCTAACTTTTACATCTTCACCAACTATAATGTGTTATTCAGACAGGGCACTGGAAAAATTGAATATGGTCTGTATCTGGCATGTAATTTGTAAAGAATAGGTAGAATGTTTCTGCAAGAGGTTTGGAATAAATAAATAAATGAGGCAGGAAAATTTGTCAGAATGGGGAAAGAAATATTAATTTGCCCTTATGTGTAGTTTACTTTATGCATCACAGTATGTATTAACTGAAGGAACAGTATTTCAGACTGTCTTAGTATGTTAGGAAGAAAAACGAAAATATCTATGTAGATGCCTTCATGCAAAACCAATTCTGACAGTGAGGTGAGGTTTAGAATGATTCAAATTTAAACTGTGTGGATGAAATTCACGCAGAAAAGGTGAGCAGAATGTATACTTGTAGAAATGCTGGAATGGCTTAGCAGATTTGAATACAGATATAAATAATAAACCCATTCATTATGTAGGCAGGAATTTTGAAATGGTTCTTTTAACTAGGACAAAAGTTGAAAATATGTGAAATAAGGAAATGCTACAAATTGTGCTGAGGAGAGAAAATGAAAGGGATTAAAAATGCCAGTATTAATCACCCCAGTCAGAGAACATTTCTGACTTGACCCCTTATCACAGGCATTGATGCC
The DNA here is from genome assembly GCA_013397375.1 of Toxostoma redivivum. Classification (NCBI taxonomy): domain Eukaryota; kingdom Metazoa; phylum Chordata; class Aves; order Passeriformes; family Mimidae; genus Toxostoma; species Toxostoma redivivum. The sequence continues at coordinate 164,614 of VXBI01007460.1, forward strand.
TACAGGTGAATGTAAGAAGCAGAAGATATGGAAGGACAAAGAAGAACAACAGTAAGCACAAACAGGGCACAAGTAGAGTAGAAAACCTACACAAACAAGTACTGTGCTTATCCCTGGATGCAAAGCACATTTTGATGACCACATACTCAAGGTTATTGTTTCATCGGAATGCAGTTGCCAAAAAGCAGCCTTTATCTATTCTGTAATATTGTTCAAGATGTTGTTTTTTTTTTTATTTAAGATACAAGGAAATAATACCTAGCAAAAACTATCACCCTTATATAACTTACAAATATGGCAAAAATTCTCTGTGCAATTCTTGCATTGAAAGTGCTGATATGCATGTTGAGTCATTAAGTTAATTGCTGCTTATCTAGGCTAGTAAATGCAAATCTAGATACTACTAAATTAGTCTTCTCAAGTAGAGAGCAAGCCAAACATATTCCAAGGAATTGATATTGAATTATTTCATTTTAGCTGAGGCTGAGATGGTTCTTCAAATGCAGTAGATATGTACATTTTTCAACTTTACCCAGCTGCTTTTAGAATTTCTAAAGAAGATTCACTGTATACTTGTAAAGGTTATTCCATAAAAGAATCTAAGTCTCCTAACTTCAAGTCTTTGTGTAGTCTTCAGCAATTTAACATAAATGTATAAAACACACATTCAGCTTTTTATTGAAGTCTTCCCATTCAGAAAAGTCACTGTGTTTGCATGATAAGAAAAAAAAAAANAAATAATAGCTATTTTTACATTAAAGCCCTGGAGATCTCTTTGAAAGGTAATTCTGTTACTTTAATTTCTGTACCCCATAAAAGGCTGTTATCTAGTTTGTGCCTCTGTTCATTTTTTTTTCTAACAGACAAAGATTGGCTCAGAGAATTCAAACTGATTTGGAGTTTAAGCCTCCTGCTTTTAAAGGCTAAAGCAGCTTATGCTCCTAAGATTTCTAAGTTTCTAAAAGTATTAGGAATTTTAATTCTAGATATAATTTTTTTTAATTGCTACTTTTTATTGGCCATTCTTTTTAAGAAGTAGGACTAAAATAAAAGGGTGTGAGCTATGATGCTAAGTTTTTAGTAGAGGCTGTTCCCAAAACAAACTGAAATCACATCAGAATAAATGCTATTCTCAAAGGAAATACAGGGTTTGGGGTGTTTTTGTAGGTTTTAAAATCAAAAGAAAGTAAAAGTACATCATCTGATTCAGTTAGTCAGAACAGCATGCTTATTTTTTAGAATATCACTTCNAAAAAAAAAATCACTGAAGTGTGTGATATAAAAACATGATCTGTAAATTTCCCAGTCTAAAGAACATTTTTTCTCCCTTATGACATTCTCTTTTTCTGAAGAAAAGACATCTGGTAAAAATAATTCACTTATAGGCAGTGCAGTGGGTTATATTAGCTTTTTAAAACAAATTCAGTGGAAACACAGCCTGTTTTATTCTTTTTTCTTTCCCTTCACCTTTTTCCTAGATATACTTTTATAGTGATGTCTAAACAGAGCAGATGTATTGAAAAAGAAAAACAATACATTTTTAGCCAAAACCTTCTGCATCTGCAATCAGAACCTTTAATTTAACTGAAAATGAAACTATTTTATGCAAACTAGACCCCTTTCTCTTGAGGGTTAAATCAAATCACCACAAGGTGGCTCCCCAGCTTCTCCAAAGATATATATATATTTTTTTTTTGTTATTTTTTTTTTATATCACACTACTCTCCAGTGAAGGCATTGATTATCTTATAGAAGTCTGGAGAACAGCTGAACAGGCCGTGGATTAGAGCCTTGTCTAATAAAATAATAGCTATTTTTACATTAAAGCCCTGGAGATCTCTTTGAAAGGTAATTCTGTTACTTTAATTTCTGTACCCCATAAAAGGCTGTTATCTAGTTTGTGCCTCTGTTCATTTTTTTTTCTAACAGACAAAGATTGGCTCAGAGAATTCAAACTGATTTGGAGTTTAAGCCTCCTGCTTTTAAAGGCTAAAGCAGCTTATGCTCCTAAGATTTCTAAGTTTCTAAAAGTATTAGGAATTTTAATTCTAGATATAATTTTTTTTAATTGCTACTTTTTATTGGCCATTCTTTTTAAGAAGTAGGACTAAAATAAAAGGGTGTGAGCTATGATGCTAAGTTTTTAGTAGAGGCTGTTCCCAAAACAAACTGAAATCACATCAGAATAAATGCTATTCTCAAAGGAAATACAGGGTTTGGGGTGTTTTTGTAGGTTTTAAAATCAAAAGAAAGTAAAAGTACATCATCTGATTCAGTTAGTCAGAACAGCATGCTTATTTTTTAGAATATCACTTCTGGGATAAATAGATTATGTTTTGATTTTACTCAAATGATTGTATTGATACAGTCTTCCTAACACAAAGCAGACAGAGGGAGAAAAAAAGGTGCAGAAACACCTTGGTGGATAAGGAGACAGAAATATAACATCAGAGAAGTAGTCGATAGCAGCAGAAATCTTTCCTGTTTGCATATAACCAAAATAAACTTTTTTTTAACTTGCTCATAGTAAGAACCTATTTTCTCTGTTAGAGCCACACTGTAATCTTGGAGAGTCTGTCAGAAACAGCATGATAGAGACAGAGTTTAGTGCAGTCTGAGTGTTACAGACCTAAAAAAATTCACTTCTGCAAGGTCAGAAGTGCAAGTTATGTCCACTCTGTCTTTTAAACCTATTTGTGAATTCTTTCTTAAGGTCAAAGTCACTGATCAATCACACTGTCTCTAAATTTGCACTCAGTCATAGGGTAACATTTACTGGTAAAATTTAATCTTTATACTTGATGCAGAGAAAACACAAAATGGGAATGAGTTCCTTGTTCAGCTGTGGAAACTTCACAAGCAGGAACTTACATTAACTAAAGCAAGGCTTCTCTTCTCAAGAAAAAAAAAAAAAGGCAAAAATTGAACAAAGTTTTCTTGGAGGCTCAGAGTACAATTAGAAAATTGGGTGCCTCCAAGAACTCTTGTCTTGGTTATAACTATTTTATGGATGTATTCAACACTGATTGGATGTAAAACTATCCATGACACTCCTTTTCTTTTTTCTGCTTTTAGTCCTTTCTGGTTTCTTTTACACAATGGCAAGTGTCCAAGAGCAAAACTTACCTTACTAAGGCAAGTAGCAACCCCTGTCAGCTGCAAATCCCATCCACCCATTTTCTGGACTAAAGCTAACTATGCTACTACTCTCAGACAGTCTTTCTTTCCACTGGCTATAAGTCATTTCTATGCCAGTTAACTGTATACATAAATATCCATAAAAATAGATGCAGACACTAAACATCTGTAAGTCAGACAAATTCTACCTGCTTCCATCTGGGAGAACCATAGACAATGTTTCCAGTTATGACTTATGTGTAAGGATGCAAAATTTCAGCTTGTTTTGTGACTGCATAAACCAGCATGCCCAATATGCCTGGTATGCCCTGACAGTATGAACAAGCTGGAATGCCACAATCCCAAGACCTGGCAAAAATGAAAGTTTGAGTATGGGGAGTCAGAAATGTAGCAATTCGGACTGAATTCTGTGTGCTGTTTCAATGTGCTGTTGCTTTATTTAGTGTGTTCAGATGACATGCTACCCTTAAACTTCTGAATGCAATTTTAAAACCTCCATTTCCTCTTGTTGTATGTAGGTCAGAAAGACCATTGGAAAAGTAGTCACACATATTTTAAAAACTCTTTGATCATGCTGGATCTCAGCCCTAAGTTGCAAATGCAGAAGTAAATTGCAATCAGGGAAGCCATTGACTTACTGAGATATTGAAATGAAACCCATGCATTATTTCATCTTTAGTGTGGTCTCACAGTAAGAAATATTTCTTTAGCTGTCTTGAGAGTGCCATTATTTCCTTACAATGTGACAGAGTAAACTCCTGTCCCAAGAGCAAAGAGTTTTAATGTATTCTGGGCTTTATTTATTATTAACTTACTTATTTTTGAAAGGGGATATTTTTAATTTGATGCTAACACAGTCATATTAGCTTCCCATACCATTGATTTAATGGTCCCTGTTCATAAAATAGGTGTAATAATACGAGTTATATAACAAAAAAAAATCAGCTAATTAAAGAATGCTTGTGAAAGATGATGACGACTGCCAGCTACCTTTCACTTGCATGTCATTATGGCAAAATATCTTCCAGACATTGCAGTGAGATTAATCCCAAAAAATCTTAGCTCAAATGAGTTAGTATCATCCCTTTTTTGTAAACACTGTTCTCCTGGTGCAGATTTACATATCTACTCTTAGATAGTAAAATAAACACTTAGAATCACTTTTAAAATGCACATTATCACAAGAAGTATTAGTAATTCTCTTAAATTATTCAATAATCTTATTTATATAATATATACTAGAACACCAATCTGTGGAGTAGGTTAGTTTCTCAGAAAGGAGGTTTGGAGCTGCTGTTTTGTTAAAAATAGTAACAGACATTTCTGGAATAAGAACATTTCCTTATATTCCTTGAGTAAAATACTATCCCTAGAGAAACCAAGGTAAATTTTTTCAGTGAAATTATTAACCATAATTTTACCTCTAATTTTTATTAATCTTTATGTCATTTTATGTAATGTTTCCTGTACCGTGGTGTCTCTGGTAATTTACACAAATGACAGATATAAATTTAATTTACTTAACTTAGACAGATATTAATTCTTCCTGCTGTTAAAATATTAGCCAATTACAAAAAATAAAAAAAGAAAAAAACAAGGAGAAAAATTTCACCCTTGTCTAATTCACTCATAGGGTACAGAAATGGGCCCTCAGTCACACATATCTACTTTGGATTTTTTCTGCAAATCAGTATGCTTTGAACAGCTTTATATATAATATAAATGCATATACTGGTGTTTGCTCTATATCACTAGGGAGACAGTTGACAAATAGAACAGATTTCTGTATAAAATCAAAGATCGAAAATTATAAATTTTCCTAAGACTGAATGACAATGTGATCAGAAGAAAAAAAGTTTTGAATATTTTAATGATGTGCATTTTAAAGCCACTCTTTTTGCATGATTTTTTTTTTTTTAAATTAGTGAACATGTTGATCTCAATGAGAAGATTGTCAGTGGGTGAGAGGCTGGACATGGGATGGAAATGTGCACTTGCAGCTCAGAAAGCCAGCTGGACCCTGGGCTGCATCCAAAGCAGCGTGGGCAGCAGGGGAGGGAGGGGATTCTGCCCCTCTGCTCTGCTCTATGAGACCGCACCTGCAGTGCTGCATCCAGCACAGGATGGACATGGACCTGCTGGAGTGAGTCCAGAGAAGGGCCACTAAGTTGATCAGAGAGCTGCAGCACCTCTCCTATCAGGAAAAGTTAAAAGAATTGGAATTTTTTGAGGTTGCAGAAGAGAAGTCTTTGGAGTGGCCTAATTATGGCCTTCCAGCAACTGAAGGGAAACTATAAGACAGAGGAATTTTTGACAAGGGCAAATGGCTTTAAACTGATAGAGAGTAGGTTTAGACTAGGTATTAAGGAAAAATTCCTTACTGTGAGGGTGGTGAAGCACTAGAACAGGCTGCACAGAGAAGTTGTGGATGCCCCATCCCTGGAAATGTGCAAGGCCAGGTTGGATGCAGCTCTGAGCAACCTGATCCAATGGGTCGCATTGCATTCCATAGCGAGGGGCTTGGAACTAGGTGATCTTCAAGGTGCTTTCCAACCCAAACCATTCTATAAATCCATGATAATATTGCATTAAATCATTCTTAAAAATTGACAGCAATGAAACTTGTAAGGTCCTTGTGGGTCATTCTGGTTCAGCACTGGAGTGAGTTGCTAAGGTTTATCCATGAGAGGTGTTCAACTCATTTCAGTGAAGCTGAGATCAGAAATGGAGTAACACTTGAATGTAATATTTAACTATAGCAAAACTACAGCCATGCTTTGTTTCAAACATCATTAACTCATTCAATATGTTGTACTACAAATAAACTTAAAATTTTTAAAAAAAATGATTCAAAAATTTTACTATTAATCTAAAAAGCAAAAGTCAGACTGCTTCTCTTACATATATGTTTATATATTTAATTGAAAACATATTTTTTTCCTCTCATGAAAGCTGGAAATGAAAAATTTTACTGCCTAATTTTTGGTGCATCATGCTAGATTTGAGTAAGTCTTGTGCAACTAGTTGATTTCCTGAAGAAAGAAAATTAGAAATTTCTTTACAAGATCAGGGTAGAACGTTTTCCATGCCTTTTTGATTTTTTTTCTATGTTTGTTTTGTTTTTTGTTTTTTGTTTTTTGTTTATTAAATTCTAAACAGAAACATGTCCCAGATTTATGTATTTTATATAGTACTAAGGGAAAATTAATGGATAATAAACCCTCCAGAGTACCAAAGTGAAAAAATTTCTTCATTCTCTGCAAATAATTAATGAACAAAAACTTGCTAGCCATTATAGAATAGAATTCAAATTGGTTTTCTCTTTCTGCTCAGGGTGGATTAGGTTTAGTCACTGAGTTGAACAGGAGTTCCTGGGACTCAGCTAATACTTTTTCCTGTTTCCATAGAAACTCATGTCAGCAAGATGAATATGGAAAATGGTACTTTGAAATAATCTCCATTTTGTACATAAAAGCAAAACAGGGTGGTGTAAAGTAGCAATTATGTTAAAACACCTTATCCCATTTTTCAGTCAGTACAACAGCGGTTTCCATGAAAATGAGAATATGAGTAGCAACCAGCAGCAAGACAGCCAAACTCCTGAAATTTTGTGATTTGAATTCATGGAGGAAGACTTGGCTCCCCAGGATTCCCTAAAGATAAAATCCAAAAATTTCCTAAAGTTTCAGAAATCTTGCTATTTTGTGTCATGGTACAGTTGCTGTAGTGTGTAGATTTGATGACCTTTTGAACATTCATAAATTAACTGCAACACTGTCTCCTCTTTTTGATGCATTCTGTATGTGACTAGCACAGAAAGTAAGTGAATGTCAATCTGCATGTGAATTCAAATATTTTGATTTAAAAAAAAAATTGGAAAAATAATAATAATAGAAAAAAAAATGCAAACCATTTGATCCCTGCACTTTTTTTTAATTGAAAACTATTTGGATCCATATAATTATTACAATTTGTTCATTCTCTCTGAGTGGATGATGATCTGACAGTAGATGGCCAAGAAGGCCATTTTTGTGATATGTTACACTACAGTAACAGTCCTAAATAGAAATTATATCTTCGTACCACAGGATTAGATCTACATCTAAAAGAGGATACGTTATTTCATATTGTCTGCTTACCATTGTCGGCTTACACTTTTTGAGCAATATGGTATATATGCCTTATATGGATTTTCCACATCATGCCATACTATCTACCATTCATTAATATCCTCATGAGGATATATACTGAATACTTTAACGTAGTCTACATACCCGGTTGTGAATTTAATGAACTTTAGCCAACAAAATGTTGAAATCATATATTTTCATTTATCCATAACAGGCTTGGTAGGGTCAAGATTTGTATCTTTCCACTTTCTCCTGGACCAGTGTTTTGAAAACAGCCTTTACAATGGTTTGTGCTCTAAATTAATATAGTACTCTGAGTTTTGTGACAGAAATAAAATCAAAATCAGATCAGGTCCTTGTCTTATTTACAATTATATCAGTTTCAGGCTATCTTTTGTAAGAAAAATGGAAAGCTCAGTGGACTTCAAATTTACTTTTATGTAGCTGGAAACAATAGATTTCTATGTTTTTTTGGTCATATTTATTTTTTTATGTTATATTTTTATCTCATGTCTTGAAATATAATGTGAACATGTTATGGTCTGAAAAAGCTATAGACTAATATTTAAGTTTGTTTTCTCTTGATTACGAGCTTGAAGGGATTCTGTTCTGTCTTTTGGCAAATGAGAGACCATAAAAGACACTTGTTTTCAACTAAAGTCTGAGGTATTTAATGATCACGAAAGGACATGCATTGAAATGTGATGGACTTCCAATCCTTTTCCTCCCACAGGAGTCTACAAGTGGTCAAAACTGCACAGTATTTTAAGATATACATTAACACAGATTTTCTTTGATGGTTCAAAATTTCACTGTTATTTTATCATCAGATTCTTCATCAGGATCACCTTTTAAGTATGGTAAGAGAAGTTTCCCGACAGACAAAAAAAATCACTCTGGCTGTAAATAATTTGGTGGATTTAAAAAAGTCACAATTCTTAGCAAGCATAAATATCTTAAATGAGAACAACATGGACACATTATCCCAATGTCTAATACAGTGACATGGTGAAACAGATGTAAGCTAAGTGTAGGAAAATGGACCCTTGGGGTTTTTTTCGTTTAAATAATTGTTTTATATATCCCAAATAATATCTTGCATATTCTTAAATAAATGAAACAAATAGTATCACATTTATTATTGAAAAGTTTGATTATAATTTCATTATTTTTAATAAGAGGAGCCTATATATAAGAAATATTAAATTCTAGTTTACTTACAGAAAAGCCAGTGAAGCAGATGATATGACTAGGTAGTATGAATGACTATTCATCAGTAACCGCCAAACATGACTGAATAAGCACAAATGAAACAAAGTTTATCAGACAAAGATACATAAAAGAGTCTCCAAAATTTTCACTAACCTGTTGGATTTACACAGCCCTATCTAAATAAAAGAAAGACCTGATAGTTCATGCTGTTCAGGTTATAAGCTCAGAAATATAGCATTTCTTATTAGGGAAGCTCTTAAACTATCAGCACTCTTGCTGAGAAAAAGATTTATAGCTAACCTTTGCTAGGTCACTGACAATAAGACTGGAAAATGTTTCTTAGAGAAAAAGCAGTCAGGTGGCTCAACATGAAATTAGATATGTTGCCAGACTCAGCAGGTAGCTGATAATATGATTGAAATTCAGGATACCTATAAATAGAAAATAGTGCCTTGCATGCAGTCTGGGTCATGGGAAAGATGCTTTATCCTGTGATATTTCAGTGTCCTGCCTTTTTTTAAGTGTTACACACATTATTTTTTATCCCCTAAAGCATGGAGGCTGTTTCAGTATCCAGGGTTGCTAGTCCCAGTTTTTCAAGTGTGCTTTGTTGGAATAATTTGTCTTGCTCCCTGTATCAGTGTTGAATAGTTAGTACACTTACTGTATTTCTATTAAAACAAAGATCTGTTGATGCTTTGCAGCCTGAGGTAGTGGCAGGTGTCCCTGCCTGTCTTGGGGTGACTGTATGATGCCTGTATCCCCAAATCGTCTGTTCTGTTGGTGTTGGATATTAAATTCTGCAACTTTAAGACTGGTTCCAGGAGTGAAGCAGGGGGAAAGAAGAAGTGCAGGGTTTGTTAT
>VXBI01007460.1:174039-237094 GCA_013397375.1 Toxostoma redivivum
CTAGAGTGACCCCATTCAGAGGTTTCCTCCCAAATTTGCTCTAAACCAGGATGCTTCCCATGGCAGGGAAGCTGGAACTGGATGATTTTTAAGGTCTCTTTCAACCGAAAACAATCTCTAATTATATGTTTCTACAGAAGGAATCTATAAATCAACACTACAATATCCCCAAAGTAAAGGAGAGCTTGACTGGATTAAAGTCAGGGTTGTGGAAACTTCCTACCTGTCCTTGTGAGTATGCAACATATTTGAATGAAAGCTTCAAGAATGCTGTAATTACTAAAATGACCAGAGAAGGAGACAAGAAAGATATACCAAATGTAAACTGTTGCTACATTTTATACTTTCTCATTATATGACCATTATTGGATGCAAATGGATTGTGATCTAAACAGATATTTAAATGGAGCTCTGGAATAAAAATTTTACATTGTTAATGCAACCACAGGATATGTGTCCCAATTTATCAGGCCTGCTATCACTGTTTGTGGCTATGTGGAATGAAGATACGTAGACTGAGAACAATATGGAGAGTAAGATATGATTTCCGTGTGTACAACTTGCTCAGAATTGTTGCTTATAGCAAGTGGGAAATCACTGACTACATCCTGTGAGTTAAACATGCTCATAACTACTCTCTGACACTGGAATCAGTGCAGAATGTCACACATGCACTGTGTTAAACTCTTTTACTCTCTGGAAATGTTAGTAGTCCATATTAAATTGCTTGGTAGAAATTATCTTGACTTTTACTTACAAGCCACCTGCACTAAGAAAATGCTGGCCAAGATTCAAAGTCAAGAAATATTCTGAGAGTTAACAATTTATCAGGACTGTAGAGAACAGACTTTGTGAAAGCAGCACCTGGAAAATGAGATTATCTGATCAAACACAGGCATCTGTGGTGCAGATCTCTCCATCTGAGTTAGATGTTTAGACTGTCTTTATAATCAGTGGAGAGAAACAAGCTCGTCTAGGGGAATGATTCACTCCATCATAGAGCAGACACTTAACATTTTCAGATTAATTGTTCCGTGCAAGTGCCTATTTTTCTCTCTTCACCATAAAAAAAATCTAGGAAGACAAATACACATGTCCCTTTTGTAAACATTTGAAGATGAAACAAATGAATTCCAGACTAAATGCATGAAATGTGCTGACTGAATCTATGTCTTTATGCCTCCACAGGTCTATCTGTAATTTAAATTCAGATGTTGTAAAGCTCAGACTAATAGAGGACAAGAATTGATTTCCATGCATCTGAGGAAAAAGTTATTTCATAGATCCCTTTTGGTTTAATATCCACGATAAGTCTATGAACTTTTTGATCCTGGAAAACCAGACTTTAACTATATTTCTATTTTAAAGAACCTATTTATTGCCATTTTAACAGCTTAGTTTCAACTGTTAACTTTTATTTTTTCATAAATAATTAAGGAATGGAAAATAGATGCAGTAAAAGTAATTTTCTATTCATGGAGAAAGAAGAAAGGAAACAAATACTTTACAGTCCCTGCAATTTTAGAATCAAAGTACAAAAGCAAGAAGATAGTTTTCATGCAAGAGATAGTGTCTTTTCAAACTGCCCAAGGTTATGCCTGTTACAAGCATAAAACAGCCCAAAATATACACATTAAAGCCAAAGTCACACATAAATCAAGACTTCTTTAAGTGAATAGTGGTTGCAGGAATGAACTGAGAATGAGTCAAACCACAATGAGTCCATCATGCTCTAAATCACTCAAAATTGATCAATAAATAATATACTTCGGTTATTGAAACAAAAAAAAAAAAAAAGAAAAGAAAAAAGAAACCACAAGAGCCCTTTATAATAATTTTGTGGTAAAATTATTAAATGATGCAATTGATTCCTCCTTCTTCCAAAAGTTTCCAGTGTACTGGCTGAGTGGTGGTTTTCAAGCAGAGTTGTCACTCTGTTCAGCATTAATAAAATTTATTATTAATTTTACTTTTATTTGTCAACAGAAATGATAATCTGATATTTTGCTATGAGTGCATAGATAAACTTGCACTGGAATGTACCTTTTTGAATTACAAAAATAAAAATATCTGACAAAATTTAAATATTCCAAATTGTGTACTTCAGCTTTCTACAGAACTTCCTTATCTCTTACTTTTCTCAAAATGGAAGATCAGATGAAGAAGAGTTTGTATTGAAGCCATGGTTGAAATACCTGAAGACAAATTCTAGATTTAGATACTTCGTTTGTAATTTTTATGATCTCCCCAAATGCATATAAGGAGCTATGGAAATCTAGTATTCTTCAAGTTGAGATAATCTAAATTCTTTCTCTTGATCAGGATGCTTTCCTAAGTCCTAAGTTAAATTTTAATTTTAATTTACCATTTAATTTTCCATTTTAATTTACTTACTAAGAAGGCTTTACTCACTAAGTGGTTTTGGCTCAATATGTTCTAAAGCACATTTCTTTCAAATATTTGATACAATATTTCCAAATCTTCAACTTCTAATTTCCTGATTCATGATAAATATATGTAAGATATGCATGTATAAATGTATGAAATTTATAAATATATGAAATATTGATACATAAATGCATAAAACAGGAAGAACTAACTAATATTTCTTTCAGATTTTCACATTATATATTAAAACTTACTTCATCTTCCTTCAGTGATTTTTTGGTATAAATACTGTTAGTTATAAACACAAAAAAGGAAAGGAACTGTTATCTTAGGGAATATTAATGATGACTCACCTACTGAAAGCTCCTGTAAAGAGATCTGAGACATTATGCATCTTAGTTCACTCAAGTTTAGCAGGATTTGAAGTGCAGTTGAGCTGCACTTTTAATAAATGCATGACACATAATTAACCGACATATAAATTGTCCAGGATCTTTCAGTTTTCCTTCAGTTTTCACTGACTTTGGATGGACTTCTGTGCTTAACAATTATCACTTCACCTACATTTGCTTGGATAAAGATTTCAGAATAAAATTTCAGGAGCAGATTTGTTTTCATATTACCAAACATTTTCACAAAGGTGGGGCAGTCTATGTTATTATGGATGTCAACTTTTCTCACTCTTCTCTGAGTTATCTAGAAGTTTGCCAGTCTGAATGAGGAAAATTGTATTCCAAAGAATTACTACTTTTTTTCCTTTCACACTTCAGTAATGTTTGTACAGATTATTACAGCTTCACGTATACCAAGCACAGAGTCCTCCCAATTACTTCTCACATGTGGATTGAAAAAGATGAAGAAAAAGAAGCAAGAAATTTTCTCTCTTAAGAGAAGTTAGTCCACATTAGATGGCCTTAGCTAAATCTCATGATCAAGCAGTTTTTTTATTTATGTGAATAAAAATACATTTAGGTTTTTTTAGTCATCTATGAAGTGAAGAAGAAATCTGCAATTTTCATTGATATGTAAATAAATATACTTATTCTATTTGCATAAAAGGAATTGTATTTGTGGGAATCAGATTAATTGCACTGGGATTCTTAATGTAAAATATTTCCCTTTACCGACATATAAGTGGTATCTTCTAAATTTATAAGTATATATTAATATTTTATAAGAATGCAAATAAACCTCCTCCTACATGACCTGCTATTCAAACATTTGACATTCAACCAATCAGAAATTCTGTGAGTAGACACTGAGCAGAGCTGGATGGCTTTCTGGACATATTTAAACAAGCAGCTAATCTCTTAGTTTTGCAAAATTTTGCATTATAAGCATAGTGCTGGAAATAATGATGTGCCATCTCAGACCTTAATTGTCCTTATACCACTAGCAAAAAATACCTTTGCATATTGCAGTAGGCATGCAAGATTCAGGTAAGGATGTAGGAGATATGCAAACATTGGGGAATTTCTAGGTTACATCAGATGTATTTTCAATTTTTTCTCTTAGTCACTGAGAATTACCACATACATGTCTTCTAAGTCTTCCTTCTTTAGAAGAAGGTCATCAGAAAATTTAGCATTTTGACTTCTTATTTTGTATTTCTTCCCAGGGCTGTTGTATTTGTTGTCTGTGAAACACTATCTAATTTAGTAAAAGGAAAATGATATATTGAAAAAGGGCTATGTGATAAATATGAAATCATGCTTTAATAATATAATATTAGCAGAGGCACCTATCTCAGAACTTAATTTACTCCCATCATTCCAGTATCTGACGTTAGGACATTTGCGTATGTTTGTCTTTAACATAATCTACTCCAAACAAGGATAAATTGTTTTTATTAATGTTGCCACTTTTCCAAAAGAAGTTGTATTTTTGGTATAATTGAATCACCTTTCTAAGAAATTTCATAGTATTGCCTAATATCACACTTCTAATCATATTCTAACTTTAAACTTGCATTTTTCAGGTCTTTAACAGGTAAATTCAGATGCAGATGTCTGCTTGCTTTTCGACTTTTTTGATTGTGGATTGGCTAGGTTTTCAAACACAATATTCTTCCAACAGCATCTTCTATTATATTTCAAGTGAAGAATACTTATATTCAGTTATTATCATAAACCACTGGAGGTGTAAGTCAACATACAGGGAAAGATACGACAACAAAACAGATCAGATTATTTAATTATGCTTTGTGTTTATAAAATATAAATGAAAGTCTATAGTGAAGCTACACCAATTTGAGCTGGTAGTAAAGGACGTGTGACTTAGCAAATAGGCACGTTAAATGAAAATTCAGTTACATAACTAGAACACTACAGAGCTAGAGGCCTAGGTGTTAATGTAGTTGATTTACAAATTTAAAAAGAGCTTTCAGACATTAGTTCTATATTTGTTAACTTTGGTAAAAACCCTTCCTTTTTCCTAAAAGAAAATGTTATGTATTGCTACTATTTTAGTGTAGCCTATATCACAATACTGAATTTCTGGTGTCATTTTTGTTATCCCTGTCAGTCTTCTTTTCATTTCATGGTTTTATCAGATAACATTCTATTTTTAGTGAATGAGTTTTTATATGTTCCAATCCTCTGAGAACAAAAATGACAAGATAATTACTGAAAGAAGATGCTCAGGGCATGTCTAAGCTTTTAAGCAAAAAGAGGACAGAAAGTGAAATAACCCAGTGTGCACCTGAGCCAGATGTTAGTTACAGCAAATCTTTGCTAGAGCCTGACTGTGTTGGAAAGAGAGTATCATTTGCCAGACAGTTATATTCTTAAGAACAGTCCCCAAGATGGTCAAAAAGACAGCCCTCCAAAAAGCCAAAAAACAAACAAACAAACACAAACAAACAAAAGACAACACCAAAAAAACAAAAAACCCATAAAAATTATGTTGATGGGAAAAGTGCTGGATAATTTCTTCCAAAGATGAAATATTTCAGTATTATTTCTGGCAGATTAGAAAATAAATACTTCAATATGTAAAGTAGACACTGAGATTTTGTGTAAAAATGTTGGTTTTTTTAACAGCCTGTATAACAAATATTAATTTTTAGACACACTGAAAGTCAAAATTCAATAGCTGCCTGAAATACAGATAAGTCTTGAAGAGTCGTATGACAGCTAATAAGTCATTTCTGTCTAGTATTGTTTATAAGCATTTTAGTGAAAAATATAAATTAAGTATAATTGTCCTACTTTCTTTCATCTTAACTGATGTACTTTCTGGGTATAATTTTTGACATTTTTTTTAGTTGCAATATTTTTATACTTTTTAACTAAAATGACCCAGTTTTGTAACAATATGCATGCAAAGACTGAACAGTGTGAAGAATAATATTTCATGTGCGAATGTGGATGTTTTGATTTCACTGTATTTTAAGAGGGATATCTCTTCAGTTTATAGGTCCTGCAGCTTAGGTTCATTTTACCATGGTCTTTCTTGATAGACTAGAGTAGCTTAGTGAAAAGCTATAATAGGGGAAGAAGTGTTGAAGTTGTGTTTTTTTTTTTTTTACCCTTCCTCCTTTCTCTATTTGATTATGCTAATATTTGTGGTTTAAATTCTGGCAGTTTTGAATTCTTTTGGGTTGTTTTTAGGTCAACTATTGCTTGATTTCCTCTACTTAATCAAACTTTTGGGCTTGGTGGGGAGGGGTGGGGGAGTTTTCTTTTTAACTATTCAAATGCTTTATAAAATATGGAGGTCAAAGACTGCAAAGGAAACTGAAAACTAGTCTGTTTAGTCACATTATGGCTTCCACATCTGAAAGTCTGGCTTATTAGGAGACAATTCTTTTTAACTTTGTCTTCTGAGGGCAAGATGGTGTTGTTTTGAACATCAGACAGAAATTAAACTCCAAATAAGGCACTCCCCTTCCTCCTTTCTGGTAAGGGAGTGACAGCAGCAGAGAGTAAGAGTTGAGAAAATAATTTTCTGAAAACACAAAGCAATGGAATAAGATAGGCACAATAACAGCAACATTAATAGCAAAGAGAGGGTATTTTATTCACAAAAATGGTGTTCACCATCAATGAGGAACAAAAAGAAGATGGGGACTGTGTCCGTGGGACTTCCCCAGACAAAGGCACTATGGTGACCATTCCCCAAAGGCAATATGGTGACCGTTCCCACACTCCACTCCAAATGGCCACTGGGAGCAAAGACAAGATGGTGGGGGAGCTCTTCAATGAATGTTTCTCCAGACCCCTACCCCAAGCCCAAAAAAATGACAAATGACTCCCTGAAAGCTGGGTCATCTGAGTTGGGTCATGCTGCTGGTCCACTGGGGCTCATTTCTGTGCAGTTGCCAATGCTGCCCTTTCCACTGCCCTCTTGTTTTGGAGATGGGTCCTGCAAGACCCTGTTTCTTTTCCAACCATTCTCCTGTGTTCCTTTCAGCTCGGCTTGCCTGAACCAGGCTCAGCTTCACTCCTGTAGCCTGGGCTCTTGTCACCTGGAATGGGCTAGGGGCTGCCCCTGCTGTCCTTTCCCCACAGCAGCCTCCATGCCAGTGCTGTGGCTCAGCACCACTGCTGATTCACATTTTTGCCAATGTCCTTTCAGCACTATGTCGTGTAGCTGTGTGCCAGAGAATGTGGAAGGAGGTGGTGTTTGGGGACGGGTGTGCAGTGGCTGATGCCAGCCCCGTCCTGCTGTAGAGAAAGGAGGCAAGATGCTGCATTTCTGGTTGGGCACACAACTTTTCCTCCCAGAACCACGTCCCTCAGCGATGATGTGCACAGTATAGAGCAACAACCTGGCCACACTCACACTGCCCTAAACTCCTCCCTCCTCTCTTCCACCAGGACAATGATATACATGAGAATCAAAATTACCTTCCACTCCCATGGAGAATTCTGATGTTTTATGTGGTGTTGCATTAGAATGAGGCATAAAGTGGTATATGGTTCACTAGGTTTAACCTGTATGTATAGATAACTCTGTCACAAGTCTCAGATAATGAGATGATGTAATCCAGTGGCAATGTTAATACATAGTATCAGTCCTCTGAAATTACTCTGTGGGAATTAAAGATTTCTAGGAGTTCAAACCATAGCTTTCTGTAATGACTGTTCCTGCAGCTGTTAGATTCCAAGTAAAATCAATTTTGTCACTTAATAAAGAGCATATAACTCATATAAAAACTTAGGGGTTTTTTAGATGATCTGACTGGTTACTACCTGAAGAGGCTTCCAGATGGATGTTACTGTTGTAGCTATTATCTCTCACAGAATGAAGGAAAATCAAATAGAACATAGGACATTGCTGGGTGGGTTTTTCTTCTAAAGACAATAGAATAAAAGGTAATTAGCAGTGTCTGTAAGAACACTTTTCATCTTCTTGCTCAAAACAGACCACCTCTTTTGACTGTGCCCTGATTGCACAGCAGCATGTGAGCAGGTGCACACAACCTACCTCCTTCTACTTCATGGATGACGTTCCATGAAAGGAAGAGAGTGCTCACCTGTTCTCAGGATGAGAGCAGGCAGCAGCCTGTGCCAGCAGATCACCTGCTCTGAATGGCATCAATGAGCATACCATACATATACATATCAGACAATGTGTCTGTCCTACAGCTTAGATGTAACCTTCTACTACTAAAACAAAGTCTGACAAGAAAACTTGTATGAAGAAATGAAGCAGAAAAAAAATCAGTTCATTTAACTCAATGATTGTATTAAAAAATAGAAAAAAACCCCTATTCTCATTCCTCACCTAACAAACCTCAGCTGATGAAGAAAGAAGTGTTTTTGATAGAAATCCATCATGGATTAAATCAAAAGAAAAAGAATACAGAGTACTGTCCAAGTCTTTATAATTAGAAAATGAAAGAGAACAAAATTTATATGTGAGAGAGAATTAATTACAGAACTTACCAAAAAATAAACTTCTGAAATGGTGTAAAAATTAATTTTTCCTAAACGATAATATTTTAAAAGGGCAAGTTTATAATTCATAAAATCTTGCTAGATGAAATCAAAATATATTTATGAACATGTCTGTGTTTTGTGGAGTATTTTCAATGACTGTGGGAAATTAAAATAGACTCATATTATTTGGAACAAAAATATAACAGAGAAGAAAAAGACAATGTGAGGTAAAATAATTTAATTTTATCTAGAGGAGGAAATACAAGTGTTGCAGAGGATTAGACAAATTAGTTAATGATAGAACAAATAGCTCGTCATCAATTCTTTCATGAGACTCCAGTATCAAATTGTTTCTTTCGTGGCTGTCAGTTTCAACACATTTTCCAATTCAAATATATTTTGAAATAAATCAATCTTCTTGATGATTTAAAAATGAAAAGTTATTATTTCTCTGTTTCAAGAAATAGTAATGGTGCAGTTCAGCTCCATGTTTTAGGCACTCAGTTTGGGATTTTAATCTTTTTTCCTTAATTTAAAAGTCTACCCTTGAGCTTCTAATACTTCTTCATAATATCTATAACAGGCTCTAGAGAACACCTCTGCCCTTCTGAAACAATTCTGGAAGCCAGGTGAAATCTACTAAGAAATCTCAAATGCCACAGAGCACCATCTGTACTCAACTTAATTGAGGCCCTGAATTAAATGTACATACATAAAAATAGATAAATCCATCTAAATTACTATGCTGGTTAGTGCAGATCTAGGAATTAATTTGTCTAAACATAATTGGTAATAGAATTTGACATGTCAGATGCTATTGAAGTCATCTGTGCAGGGCTGTTACTTTTGACACAGAAGCACTAATTATATCCCTCTGTAACAGTAACTGAAACTACTCAAGAAAGCCTAGTACATCTCAGCGCCACTAGACATACTTGTGTCAGCAAATGAGCCGTGCCACAAGTCAGTAGAATCAGTGGAAACTGAAGAGACAGACAAGTAACCAGATGTAACTGTCTGCATCAGGATAAACTGATCCCTATCTCCAGGATACAGACTAGAGATAGCACCTGAGGGAGGCGAGGGGAAGATGTTCTTTCTCTCAGGATTAGGAGATACTTTTGTGAGAGCAGCCACTCTTTTTTTGCTTTGGAAACCGAACAAGCCTCATGTGAGACATTAAGAGAAATTAATTTGGGCTACAGTGAGTAATAGAAGATAATACTGACGAACAGTTTTATGAGATCTTACAGTAGAAATATTAATACGTGGAACATTAGATGTTAAACAGGGAGTGTACAGTGAAGTAAAGCAGGAAGTCCAAGAATAAAAATAAGGAAATTTAGCCATCAACTTGGGTATTTAATTCTTCCTGCACATGAAATAGAAGGTTGTATCCTACATTTTTCTAACTTATCTTACTTATGCCAAATGTTACCTTATAATATTAAATACAGATTGTGCAGGTTATATCCAAGCGGCTGATTTTGAACCATAATATGTAATAATTTTTCATGCAAGAATTTGTCACTGATTGAGTATTTGTCTGGACATTTCAGGTATGCCATGTATTATCCTTAGTTTCTTGAATATACAGAAGATGAAGGGGGTTAAGACTATATTGCAGGACTGAGGTGTTAATTGAGTAATTGAGAAAGATAAGAATAATGAGAGAAGTATGAGTTACTCCCCATTGCACTTGTAAATATTTTTGAAACTTTCATCCAAACTAACTCACAAAATATTATTTTATAGATCAAAATAAGAAATTAATTCATAAATACAATATTCAAAATATACTGTGGAAAGAATAAAGAATAAAGAAGTGGAAATCCATTGCTACCAGATGATCAGCCAGATGGTAAGTACTTGTCACAGTGGGACAGGAAGAAGAGATGCAACATTGCACTTTGGTATGGGAGATTTTGACCTCTGTAAATTGGACTAATTTTACAGACTTATCAACTTGGTAGATGCAATGAAACAATCTAACTGACAAAACCTGAATTATATTTTAAGTTAGCAATCTTTTCTAAAGTCTCATAATAGCAACTATCTCCAAAATATATGCCTGAATTGCAAGAGATAATATGTTGTGGAAGCAGTATATTCAGTTACCTCTAGATGTTTATATAGTCTTCACTGCCATAAATACTGTAAGAAGAAATGAGGAGCTATAGACCAGAAGCCCAGATAATCAATGTCTGAAGCCCATTGAATTTAGGAGGCAAATATATGTCCTCAAGAGCTGAGGGCTTAGAGCAGCAGTGATTAAGCAATTTAATTTGAATTTTCTGTAATGCCCACGAGAAGCTAAATAGGAAGAACTTATTTGCATTCTCTTCTGTAGTGAACTTCAAGCATTTGTGATAAGTGATATAAATAAATCTCATCACAACTTCACACTCTGATTTCATTTTTCACCCTGAACTGTCTTCTCATCTGTCAATTGCATTGGATCAAGGAACATTGACATCACAGTTTTAGACAGTTCCTCTGTGTGTTTGCAATAAGGAAATTATCAGCTTTACCCTCCCTCATTTTCTCTCCCTATTCTTGGCACTGTAAGACCAATAAATATTTGTATTTAAAGGCAATTTTTAGAGAACAAAACAAAAATATAATCATCTAAAGAAGTCATAGTTTAGTCTTTTACAAACTGAAATTCTTCACTAATAATGAAAAGCTTTTGAAAATGCAGATTACCCTAATTATGGTCATTTTATGGGAAAGAAATGATGATAAGAAACAAGTAATCCATTCTAGACTTAAACTTCATTAAATTAACAGAGTTTAATCTCTGTGTAAATTTCAATAAAACTGACATAAGACTACTTGAATGTGGTCTGAAGCTGGTGACCTTGAAAAGTTCCTGAGTAAAATATGGGCAAAGATGTATTCAAAGATAAATGGTGGAAATCAACCAACTCTAAACTTTCTTATAAAACGCAGAGGCATCTTTCCAATCCTTGCTGTATATCTTCTCATATGTATGTCCAAGCCTTCATTTTACTAAATTCTGCCCACATTCCTATTTCTATTTCTTTCCATTTTAATTCTCCTTTTTCTTACATTTTCCATTCATGTGCCAAGTACTTCTTTCCTCAGAAATAACTACATATGTTACTAAACAGAAGGGATAGAGTGGGATTCTCCCAGTGAGGCTAGGAAGAAGTAGATAGAAATCTTATTATTCTTGTGAGAACAAGAACCTTGTTGACCTGCTTGCACAAGATAAAGATTAGGATGGGGAGGGGTGTATTTATGGAAATAGGCATAATCCAGTGAATCAAATCTTTCATACAGTTTTCCTTTGAACTGCTTGACAGCTCCATTTTATTTGATTTTTGGAATATTTTATTCTATTCTTTCATGTAAATTTTAGAGTTTTTCTACATCATTTGGAGAGAAAGAAAGCTGAGACTGCATCTTTGTTGCTGGTAAACAGCTTGACCAGCCTGAACTATTGAGAAATAACTGTATAGTGATTATGCAAATCAGATAAACTCAACCAATGAGTGTGCAGAGAAACGCATAGCTTAGGAAAAGCCCATACAGGTACACATCAATAGCTGTTCAGTTACTCTGAGTTCTGATTGGCTGGAACATGTCTATTTCTGTGTGTTATTCTTACATTGGTTAAAAGCTGAGACATACAAGACTGATTCTCAAAATATTTGGAAAATTATCTTGATTGCCTAAAGAGTTTGGCTCTTTAAATGCACAAGAGATAAATTTAGCCACCAAATTTAACCTTTTTCATGGACTAGAGCAATGCCTTTTCATTTATTACTGCTTAGAGCTGCAGTTCAGTTGAGGAGGTGCACAATTAATAGCATAAAATGCATTTGGAAAAATTATGCCAGTTCATGAGGAAGTTATTGTCCCTGACTATTACTAAAAGGTTTACAAATTTGTTATTTAAATTATTTGAATATTCTGTAAGATTAAATTTTCACCTAAGGACTTCTGTAGGATATGAGTTGTACTTCATTTTAATATCTTACGGTATTCGTTTTATATACTAACTCGTTTGAAGCAAAATTGAGATTATCCAAAGAACTCTTATAACAAACACCCTAAAATCCAGTATCTTCAAAAAGAGGCTTTGCAATATTTCTGAAATACCAGCAGTTCCCAAATCCCCAGCAACACATTGAAACTAAACCGCTGTTAGAAGCAGCAGTAAACTTGTCTGGTTCTAGACTGGCACTCCCATGCCATGTTATCCTCAATCACAAAGTTGCAGGCACAGAACTTTCAGTTTTGGATTACAAGTCTTCAGATAACAAAGTGACATGCAATGAATTTGCCAGCCATGAACTTTGTGCTGATTTGTCAAAATACTAAATATTTCAGATTTTTAATCATACAGTAATTATGTACTTTGGCTGGATCACCTGCTTTGGGGCAAGAAGAGAGTTCTGCCATTGGTATCAATGGCCTTAGGAATATCTTAACATCTCCTTTTATCCTGTAATTAATCACTATTTTTATACTGTCAATTACTTAGGTGGGACTATGGATCCTTTTCCTGTGGCTGTATGCAAAGGAGCTGTATGAGGGTCTTGCTAAGGAGAGGCTATTGCTGGGGAAAGTTAAAATTACCAATAAAAGTATAACCCAAAAAATCCAAGGAGTCTTTGAAAAAATACTAAGTTTCTGAAAAGTTCTAAATTCATTGCCAGATGTTATTAATACATTTTCACATAATAACATTAATTAGGCTGAAATTATCTACATTTCTTTCTAGGTGTTTGGTTTTTAAAATAAACAGGAGCCTGTACTTATCCCTTAATTATATATTGCAACACAAAATTTATATCACTAAAAGTGACAAGTAAGAAAGCTAAAATTAAACTCATAAACTTTCCAGTCCCTTCTGTAAAGCTTCTCACCAAGCTCTGGAAAAAAAAAAAAGATTAAAAAAAAAAGAAAAAAAAAAGAGAGAAGAAATACTTCTCTAATATTCTAAATACAACAAGAACTGCATATTGGTGTAGCTGCCTGAGGATTTATTAGTGCAGATTATATCAACAAAGAATTAGAGCATAAAGCCATAATGAATGTTACTTCACATGGGATCAAAATAGAGGTGTTTTTCAAAAGCCTAAAAGCCCTTTTGTCTTTTTTACCCATTAGGATGTTTCTGCTTGTTCAAGACAGTTGTGTAGCCATTGTGCATTTTGACTTCTTAAGCATTTAAGAACGTATACTTTTTGATTTAATAATGTTCAGCATTAAAAATAGTATTTCTTAAGAATTTTGTGTGTTAGATGTGGGAGACATGACGGGATTCCTGGAATCTGGGGTGGATCTCCCCCCTGGCCCACTGCAGCAGTCTCTGCAGATCCTCAGCACCAGGGCAGTCTTCCCATCCCAGCTGGATCAAAGAGAGACTGCTGTGGTTCCCTGTCCCCATGTTCAGCTGCTCTGTAGGCTGGAGATGTTTTCCCACAGGCACATGGTACAAGCAGTTCTGGGCACACATCCCAGCACAGAGAGCAGTGCCTGGCTTGGCACCCACAAGAATACAAACAGCTTAGTCCTTTTCACCCTCACTGAAGGACCAGGATGGAAGTTCCATAGTGGAGTATATACATCACCCTGGAAAAACAGTCGCTCCAGTAGCTGATTTAAAGCCTTCAGTCTACCCAGCACACCTAGACCTTTATCTTCTCCTTCAGACCTATAGTTAATCCCTCCAACAGCTGGAACTCAGACATCTTACAGTTACAATTTAACTTAAGATGACCTTCCCTAACATGTAGTCTTATGATCTAGAGTTCAGATAAGATAGCTAGAAATTCATATGGATATAGTATAAACTACAATAAATGGTCAGCACGACTCAGACAAGCATATCAACTAGCACTTGCTCAGCTATGGCCAATACTTATGTATGCCTTTTACCCTCTTTTCTTCTGTAGTTATTCATCTTAATTCATCTTCAGCCCTCCATTTACCCCACTTTATTCTTTCCCTTAAAAATGCCATAATAGGTCCCATACAGTCCCACAGTGCTGCTTACCATATTCCAAATTTCTTTTCCTCCTCCACCCCATGGTTACTTCTGTATCCCTTTAGTTTTTATGACATTATGGAAATAATTTCTTTTGCTGAATCATCCTAATGGTTTTCCCACCATAATCCTGGGAGCAGTCAATTTCATACACTGTTTCCACAGATTAGGTTACTAATCATGGGAATCCTTCATCCTTCAGAACCCTGATTCTCTTGTAGAACATATTGTGTCTAATTTGCCTAGCCTTTAGTAAAATATTCTAATATCAAATAGAGAAAAGGGGAAAAAAAAACCAAAAAAACCACCAAAAAGTCCCAAAAAACAACCAACCAAAACACACTGCAAAAAGCACACAAAATCATGAGGAAATAAAATAACAATGTAAATGCCTAAGATGCATAAATAAAGTGGAAGAAAACCTGAACTTCTGGAGACAAAGAATGTGCTTTATAACACCTGTATGTGTTCCAAAGCTTGCACGACTTTAATTACCTGCTTAAAACTGACCCTGGTAAATCTCACCAGCAAATTGAAATGAATGGTGCAGTTTGGTAACTTCTGTAGGTTGCCAGCAGTAAAACAGAAGCCCCGCACATACAATCTTCTCCTTATGGCATAGGATTCATTTTTAGGTCTGGTAGAAGGAAAATATTTTCATGAATAAATAATTACAAGTGACTTTGACTTGGAGAGATCTGAAGCTGTTGGACAGACAACCCACAGCTGCAGGAAGTCCTCAACCAGTCTCCTTGAACAGTCTGCATAATGTGATGTTTGATGGAGATAAATAGAGGAAAAAGTGGTTTTTTGAGTCAAAACAAGACTGAAATTGTATCCTATTTTAATGCTGTTATTTCATAGAGAGAAGAAATACAATACTGAAAATACAGTTATTGTAAAAGTTTAAGCAGAAATCGTATTAGAATGACTGAAGAAATTGTGAGGAAATCTAAACTGGGGAAAAAAAAATAATACAAGAAAGGTTTTTTACCTTGAGGACCTGGAAGCTGCAATTAGGGAAGCAACATGATTAAGTTCACTTAAGCTAAGGTGACTTAAGCTAATTAAATTCTGGGATGGCCATATAGGGTATATGATTGATTTGTTCTTCATAGAGATTTAAAGTCAAATTGAATGATGTACATAACAAAGTTCTCCCTGCTCTCATTTGGAACAGTATTTTTACTCATTTATATGTATTTACAGAAACAGTGGTTCTTCCTTGCAGCACAATCTCTTGACTCTTAGGTATGCTAAATTGCATTTTTGACAAAACTACCTTTCAAAATAGAGCACATTGGTTCTTCTGAGAAAATTTTCTGTTAATGGTTTGAGTTATTTAACCAAAATAAACAGGAAATACTCTTTCAGGTTATTTAAGTAGAGAGGGAGGGTGGATGTGGGGTTGTGATTAGGTTTTATCTTTTTCTGAAAGGACAAATGGCCACAGCTGCAGATGATTCAGAATGAGTCAGTGCTGCCTTGCTGCCTGATGGCTTTCTCTAAGAGTTCAAGGATTACAAAATACAGAGCCAGGAAGGAGTTGTTCCTCAGTAAGGTCAGTGAAGTTTCTGCAAGACAGCATGTCTCTGTGGCATGTGGCTGTGCTTGACATCTTGAATAGTAAAAGGATGTTTAGTTTACATAGGTTGTATAAAACGTGTCATCCAATCAATTCTTTCACTGAAGGTCTATAAGGTTTAGCGACACTCCAACTTCTTTTGTTTTCTATTTGTTTAGCATTCTGGAGACTAATCAACTATCTTCAGTGTATAATTATTCTGACTAAGAGCTCTTGTAGTCACTTTAGCTGTCAATTCAGTGAAATCTGTGTCTAAAGAAATAACAAAAGCCTGTTATTATCCAATCCACATGAAATATTGTCAGTAGAGATACAAGCAAATACTAGAGCTAACATAATAATAATTTGGTTTCCTCACACCAAAGTATTTTTTAAAAATAAATCTGGTTTAAAATGGCAATATTTATATTGGGACTACTTACTTGAGGTCAGAATTATTAACTAAAAAAATAGCTGTAATATTCCAAAGTTTTTCTCATAAATACCAGCTTTTACCATGGAATTAAAGATGAGAAAAAAATATTATTTTCCGTGAAAACTTAAATTATATTTGACTAAATATTCAGATATTTCTTACCTTACTTGCAAGGAAGAACACACGTATGCTGCCTTACAGTAAGGTTACTGTAGAAGCTGTTGGAGATCCATAGCGCAGAGTCACTGGCATCAGTGCCAGGGATTATCGAAATGAGAGCGACGAAATTACTCCTGCTCAGTAGCCAGCATCTGCTTGGTCAGCCTTTGGGTAGGTGGTGATGAATAATCACATCTGACTTAGAAACTCTTATACCCTCACTTTGTTGTGATGGAAGAGATCATTGTAAGTGCAGGGTGTGCTTCAGAACACATGGGGTTGCAGGATGCTTCCTGCAAGCAGCTGCAAGCAGCCTCCTACTGGATTTTAGGTTGTGGGGACCAGCCTGTGGTAGTCAATTTGAAGATGCTTAGAACAGAACTGCATGATGGCCAATATCTGGCTGAAGAAGGGCAGAGCTACTTATCCAGGAGCATCAAATGCAGGGGTACAAGGAAAGGCCAGTAAGCAGCCAAAGTTGGCCAGAGCACGGGGTAGTGCCCTCAGCTGCCAGAGCACTGTCGTGTGATAGATGAACGAGGTGAGCAGACTTCATTGAAAGTCTAGTGATCTTCAAATGTAGAATGAGAATTCAGGTCTGAGGTGAAGCCAGAAGTCCAGTCAGTCCATTGGTGCTCTTGGGGCCTTAACAGCAAAAAGTAATTGAAACAGAGTATTAGCCACTTCTATCTTTCTTGGTCTTGCTCTTGCTCTTCAGAGTACCATATTGATTAAAGCAAAGTTCTCTTTTGAGTCTATGGTGCTTGAACACTACTTTATGGATTTTTATTTTTGTCTCCAAGAAAGAGATGTGTTTTCTTGCTGAGTTGCAGAAATATAACAGCATGATGCACAAAATATCACAGCAAAGTACAAAACATGAATACCTGGCTGTTGTTGATTTCTGTGAGTTTTTATGTTGCTCTGGAAGGGTCCATTATCCATTATCCATATCCATTATATGTAGAAAGTTGCAATCACAGCTGCTTTTCCATGGGTTAATGAAATAGAATAACAGCCTGAAGGGCTGAAAATCAGTAGACAGACCATTTAATTTCAATTGATTATGGATTGGAAGTTATTCCACATTTGCCTTTAGCTCTTCTACTAAGATTGTTCAAAAAGTCTGGTTGTTGTGTCATCTAGTGTAATTACTCTATTATCTTCCACTGACCTGTAATAAATTTCCATGGCCAGCTAGTAAAACCAGGCTTTTAACTTTTCATACTGAAGTAGATTCTTGAGACTTACTGCTGTGCTTTCTTTAGCTTTGCTTGTTCTGTTGTAATAAAATAGTAGTCATAAAAAGAAAAAGCAGCATAATCTCAAGAAAATTTAGTTTCTTTAAATTTATATTTTAAATCATTTGCATTGCAGTGATACAGTCAGTGTTTCTCTTGTGCTAGACATTTCCTGATAGAAATTGCATGCTATAATTGCATGTAAACAAGATTAATTGCTTAGGTATCTACAAAAGATTTTACTGATTTCCAACCTTGTTTGAATGCATAATCTTATCAAGGTGACATTGGGGCTAATTTCTCCAAAATGATCTAGCTGATCTGAAAGAGAGAAAACTTAAAGTGAAGCTGTTTGGTTATAGTGTAGGTGATCACAATACTATTTCCTACTAGGACCTGTGCTTCAAACATAGGGAAATTACATCCATGAATCACTTTCAGGTAGCAGATGTCTTTCTTCTGAGGAAAATAAAACAGAAATTGAAGGATAGTGCATGTTAATTGATTATAAAACAGAAATGAGTGGCGTGAAGTACTAGAATGGCTTCCGGTTTTACAGGACACATATTTTTCTCTACTGTCTTTGGATTTTAAAATCTTCACCACTGCTCTCCGGTGCCTGGAGAAAGCAAGCTAAGAAAAGATTCTGTGGAAATGAGCAAATTGATAAAGTAAACTCAATCTACACGTTACCGGATGAGTTAAATGTGTGAATTTCTAAATTTAATGGAAACCTAGACATTATAGTCATGAGTCTTTCAGGCTATTTGTTATCTCTTGAAGTAAATATGTACTCAGCTGATAGCAGTCTAGAATTTACTGATAGTTAAAGGCAGTCACTCTCTGAATTTAGTCATCACTGCAATTTGAGAAAGCCTGAACAGGACCTCCCTTCGTCATGAGTCTCCCATCCCTAGCTGAGAGCGTTAGCCTGAGAGAATCTGCTAACAAGGACAGTCAAGGACAGCACTGTGTTCCAGAGACATTCATTCCCTTACAATGGCTAGGAAAGGAGTGCAACTATGTCAGCTCGGATAAAGACAACCGTGTTTGGACAGAAATATTCCACGTGTTACACCTACAGTACCTGTCATATAGAAAAGGAAGAGAGGGTCAGATGATGTTCTGGGATATGAAAGATTGAACTCCTGCTTTTTTTGCCTGAATAACTACAAGCTCTTACATGTCCCAGATGCTCTCTGGGTTGAAAGACATTAAGAATTAGGACTTTCCCAATATTTATTATTCAAAGTCTTCCAAGTTTTGTAAAACATTGACATGCAGACAAGCAAATGAAGAGAAGGACTCCACAGCCTAGTTTTTACCTGCTGGAATAGACTCAGTGTGTACCTAAACTAGTAAATTAATCAGATTTGTCACCTTCTATCAGCAAAACTCTGAACACTTACAAAGCAGTCCAAATCCATGTTAAATTCTCTTATTTTCTGTAACTACGTAACTATGTCCAAACTATGGATTAGGAAAGATGTTCTGCTGTGTTTTCCATGGTGTGTCAGGACATTATTTGGGAGTGCTGACTGGTCTAGGACAAAGCCAGACCAAGATTCTTATGATTTAATAGCTATGGGTGACTAGATTTGAGCATCTAGGAAGCTAGTTACATTTCCTGACACCAGTTTAATTTACTAATAATGACAAAGTCTCATATTACATTCTGTATTTCAGGGATACATGAAGTATTTTTAATTAAATATATCTTATATCTTATGAAAACTAGAATATGGCATAGTCCACCAATAATCACATTTTATACCTATTTTTTATCTACCTAAATTTAATTTAATTCACTTCTATCCTTATTTCAGAGAAATTATCTACAAAAATCATTATATTGTTGATTGGGCTTTGAACCTTTGAACTTCAGAAAGAAACAGCACTAAGCAGAAAGTAATACTGCACAGGGAAAGAGGCTTTCTCAGGAAAGAACTTGCTCTGGGATTGTGAACAAACAAAACCAGTAAAACCTAAGTGGCACAATGAGTGAGCACATTAGGGAAGGTCTTGGTCTGTATGCCACATAACATCATGCTTCTCAAAGAAAAAGGGGGCGACAATGTGACAGTGGTGGTTTCGAGAGTGGGAGCTCCCTGTAGAGCAGCCTTGGGGCATGGAAGCCTGTCACGGGCACCTATGAGCTCCTGGGAGCTGCAGCTGAAGTGAGATCTGAACAACTTCCAGACCAGCAGTGCCAGTGCTGTGCTTGTTGGTCCACACTCCTTGCTGTGTTTTCAGCTCAAGTACAGGTTAGAGTCAACTTGCACCTTGAAGCTGGATACTACCAACACTAACCCTACTCAAACCTTTCTCCTAAGGGAGGTTTTCAGCACAGTAGCTTCTCTACTTCACACACTAGTAGTCTTGGTTGTTCTCAGTAAAAAAGTAGTGCTGTCTTTCCTTATAAAACTTTTTTTTTTTCCCTATGCAGTTAGGGAACACTAGCAGTTTCATTAAGCAACAACAGGCAAGCAGATGTATAAAAGTGTGTTAGAATCTCAAAGTTATTCCACTGAGAACCTGACAAAGACTCTCATGTGAAGATTCATGCTGAAAATTATTAAATTAAATAATCACTGACTTGAGAATGAAAGAAAAGGACAAGATAAAACACATCAAATCTGTTGTTTGCTGAAGGCAGATAGAACATATGGCCCAAGTGAAGAATTATCAGAAATACTTTTTTCTTTGTACACTGAATAAATTTGAAATTTGGAAAGGTGAGCCTACCTTACTGATAGTCTGCTTTTTATTCCAGGCAACTCACCTTCAACAACCAGTAGAATCTTTCTAAATAGCAGAAACTCCTAAAGAGAGTCACTTCTGCATTGCATTATACCTGATTACACTTTTTGTGTGTTTTCACGTGTTTATAACTATGATAATTCTTCCTGTTGTCATCATTATATTGGACTTTAATCACATAACGTGGACTACCATGGTGAATTAAATATAGAGTGAACACACAGACCAATAACCTGCAATTGGATGAAGTTCAAGGATTTGAGTTAGTGAGAACACACTGTGCATACATGAGTCACAACTTGTGCAGAATTCTTACCCTGTAAAAGGCTAAAACACTAATTTCTGGATATATTTACTTGCACTCATAATATTATTCCTGCTAATAAATATTTTTAAGTTGCAAAACTGTTCAGAAAATGTTTGAATTTTGGAAAAAATATAGGGGAAAGAACAGCTGAAGGATATACTATTAAAACCCTTGTAAGGCCTAACATGATTTGAATAAATCATTTGTGAGATAAAAAGTATATATCAAATGTGCATCCAAATGTGTTAGTAGTAGAACAACAAGAACAACTTATTCATATTGGAATAAAGGATACAACTAGTATTTTTAAAGTATTTATATATAATTGTTATAAGGAAATATACCAGTGATAACTAGATGTATCCCTATTAATTTAGGGATAACTTCACATACTTTGCATTAGTTCCAAATCATTGTCTATTTCCTTGCAACATCAGCAAACACAGCAGCAAGTATACAAACTACAGTAAAATTACAGCTTCAAATGCCTGACAATTCTCATCTTAACTTCCTTGCTTTTATCATTATTTTCATTTTAAATGGGCCTATCAGGAGAAAGTACGGTCTAAGCAGACAGTTGTCAGAAATTTGCTTACCACCATAATGCAACGGAGAGTTTGAGACTGAGTATTTGCAGCTTGCTACAATATAAAATATTCTCACATTAAAGTGCAGAAGAAATCAAAGTTGGAGAATATTTTATAAGTTGTAATTCACTCTTTAGAGTTTATATTTTAGAAATATTGAAAGCGAAAGCAGAAAAGCAAAAGCTAAGAACTATGCCAAAATCTGAAACTAAAAAAGACACTGAGATGAAATAGACACTGAAGCTTCAGATCACATATGTGAACTTTCCAATTAATTTTCTAAACAACCTGGAACAATTGATTCTGTTTAATCAAAAGCAGTAAGATTAATTAGATTAAAAGTAACAGAATATTAAGCCAAACACCCAGCAAACTGATGTTTTATTTCTAAGTACTTTCTGCCAAAAAACTGCAGTCTTCTCTTGTGACATTTCCAGTGTTATTGTTATTTGGGTATTTAATTAGCAAACAAAGAAATCTGAATTTATGTAGATAATTAGCATATTTTGAACTCAGATTAAGTAGCCATTCACAGTTGTAGAACTTCAGGGAGTAGAAGCAAAAACAAAGAATAAGAAACTATTATTATTATTATTTCAAAACTATGTAAGTCCAAATCTGTTCAAAGAAGACTAACAAGTATATTCTTAAGGCCTTATAATAAGCCCCCAATCAGAAGATGCCTACTTCTATCCTTATATCTTAAAAAAAAAGCAAAGGATTGCTAAAGAAATGGTGAATGTATAATAGATGGGTATTTGTGCATGCCATACAGTAAACACATATCTGTACTTGACTTGTTACCTCAAAATTCCCTCTCTGAATTTTCCTCATTTGGTGGATATAGCCACAAGTGCTGCTCATATATAGAGGACCATTTTTAACCATTATAATGCTTCCAGATGGGCTCAGCACTTCTCAGTATTTATAACTAGGTTGGATTTTACAGATGGAACAGATGAGTGGGAATGATCATGATGCAAAGGTGAGGATCAGGTTTTGAGTAGGAAAGATGTCTTTGAAAGAATACTGCTATTTCAAGATTATTCTAATATGACTGGGTTCTAACGCATGGTTTTAGATATATATGGTAATGATGTCAGTGATTATGAGAATGAATTTTCCTTGCAAGCCCTTCTGCAGAGATTTCATTCTCTCTTCATCCTTCTCTCTATTCTCCTTTGCAAGCTTTTTTCAATGCAATAAATGACCCCTGTTTATTTTTGTGAGTACCATGAAGGAGGGATCCAGGCTGCTTCTAGTTCTACTGCACAAAAAGAAAAAGAAAACAAAGAACAGCGAAGAGGCTTCAGAGTTCTCTGCTCTGCTTTCCTTAGTGTTGAAGGTGACAAGGTTAAGATGGAAAATATACACAAACACAAAATCCTTTGCTCCTCCTTCGGCAGGGAGAGCCATGGCCTGTGCAAATAGAATGTGAGGAAAGACGTTTCAGTCTAAGCAGACCCAATATTGTCAGCCAAAGGTGAAATAGGGAGGTGATGGCATTTAAAAGTGGGATACTTTGGTCTTGGTTTTAGTCAGATTTTTATTTTTCACATAACTCCCTTCTTGGGAAGGAAGACAGACCTCTCCCTCATGCCCCCATTTATTTCCAAAGCAAGTTAAGTCAATGTTACTTGCTTATTTCTAAAAGTAGCCTCTACCTAGTAAATAGCTGTTATGCAAGCCTCAGATAACATATTCATTAACTCTTCTTGTTACTGCTTGGTTGTTCCCTGTGGTGACAAGTTCCTTAAATAATGTTCAGTTTTTAGGTTTAGAATAGGACTACTGCTTTTCCAGACTAAATTTTAATCAGTAGCATGGGCAGAAGGAAGTTTCTTGGATTTGGTACTGTTGCTCCCCATGTGGAAAAAAATGTACACTCAAGGATTTGTGCTTGAAAGTATTGAAAATATGGAATGGTTGTGGTTTGGGATTGAAGCTCTATAAAATAAGACTGCAGAATGAAAGATTACCTGGTAACTCACCTAATTCTGTTGAGTATTTGAATCCCATAATTTCTTTCTCTTGCAGATACTCAAAGGCTCTGTGTGCTCATAATTGAAATTTCCATGTCAGTGTTTGCAGTCCATTCTGCCCATTAATTACCTCATGACTAGATAATGTGTCCCAAGTTCCTCATGCAGATTCTTTAATTTTCCAGTGATAAAATAAGATCCAACTTTTTAACTCTCCAGAGTGCTTCTGTAACACCTTTCTTATTTTGAAAATCTCATGGAATATAATCTTTCCTTCTAACTTTTGTAAAGACATCTTTTCAAGCTTGTTGGCAATTTTTATGAATGTCATTATTAATTAATAAACCTATTTTTAATATCAAAGGTCAATTTCTTAACAGCTTTGCACTATTTGATAAAATTTTCTGCCTATAAGCTAGTATAAGCATGGGTATAAGCTAGTAACATAAATTGGAATCATTTTATAACCACTTAACACAGGGGTAATTGGCAGTAAATAGTGCAAGGGAATGGAAATTTAGGTGATAGTCATGCAATTATATTAAACGAATCAATAAAAGCTCTTCCAAATTACAACCATAGCATAAACAAAATAGAACAAAATCAATAAACTTAAAAATACCCTTCACTGTCCTTTAAAGTGCTAAGTAAAAAGAAAAAAAATCCTACATCATAACTTTAGTACCAGACAAACCTGAGCTGTATTACACAACTGAGGTGATAGTGATTTCCAGAAGCATGGGTACAATATTGCAACTCTTTTTAGCTCTGATGTCAAAATTGAGGTTGAAGGTCTCAGATTTCAATTAGATTTCAATTGTTGCTGTCCATTAAAAAAAAAAGCAAAAATCCTAAATGTTTAGACCTATAAGCCTAAGCTAAGTGACCACAAAATTGTTATTACTTACCAAAACTAAAAATAAGATAGACAATTGCAGAAGGAAAAGAAATGGGGGGGAGGGCAGGGAGGGGGGAGGTAACAGAAAATCAATTCTTCCTATTACTTTTCTAATTCTTTATTTAACCATGTTCAGTAATTAGGTAAATATATGTTAAGTAATTAAGTTTTTTGTTTTTTTTTTCACTAAGAAGATAAGAGGAACATACAAAACTGTGAATATGACACCAAACATAGCAAGAATTAACGTATAAATAAATAAATAGAAAATAGTTATGCAGATTGTACTATTAATTCCTGTTCATTCGGTGGGAAACTTTTTTTAGAAGTATTGTTGAAACTACCAGAGTATATTCACTGATTGCAGTGAAGTGCTGCAGAATTTCAAACATCTGACTTGGAACTTAGCTCCAGCTTGTCACTTAGTACACCCAAGCAGAGACTGGGGAGAATTTCAATGTTTGTTTGCAGCAGGTTGGATAGGTGTTCTGTTCTGATGTTCTGTGTCCTGGTGTTCACTGATGAAATTACTCTTTTATGCCATAAGCAAGTGGATCAACATACATAAAATAAAATTTCTGAGATGTGAATACATGAGATATGCAATGTAAGGACAAGATACTGGGATGCCAATAGGACACAGCAGTAGAACTCAATGCATTATGTATTTTTGCAAACTAAAATACCCAAAATCTTTGAGAAACGTATTCTGAGAAAATGCCTGGAGTGTTTTACTCATCTTTGAAAGAAAACTCAAGGTTCTGTTTTTAAGTAAAAGAAAACTCCAGCCTGTCTTGTCATGTGTTTGTTTTAAGCCCAACTGGAAATTAATCACCACACGGCTGCTTTCTCAATTCTTTTTCCCCTGCCCAACATGGTGAAATGGGGAGGAAAAGTAAAGCTTGTACATTGAGATAAGAAAAGTTTAGTAATTTAAAATAAAATAAAATTCAATAAAAAATGGTAAATTGGTAAATAATAGTAGTAATTATAAGAAAGAGGGAAAAAACCCAAGTATTTCACAATGCAATTGCTCACTGCCTGCTGACTGATGCCAGATTCCCCATCCCAAACCCTGATCAGCCACCCTTGGGGTAACTCCCATCTGGTTATACACTGGGCATGATGTTCTGTGGTGTGGAATATCCCTATGGTCAGTTCAGGTCACCAGTCCCAGCTGTGTTTCCTCCCAGTTTCTTTTGCATTCATCCTTGCTGGCAGAGCATGAGAGAAGAAAAAATTCCTTGACTTAGGGTAAACACCACTTAGCAAAAAACCAAAACATCAGTGTGTTATTGACAATATTCTTGTTCTGAATCCAAAACATACCACTGTAACAGCCACTGAGAAGAAACTAATTCTAGCTGAAACCAGGACAATGTATTAGAAAAAGAAGAGAAAGGAACTCAGCAAAACAAAACAAAGGAAAAGGCCCCACAAACACCACTTTGTGCCTACAGAGGAAATCTGTATCTGTGTGATATCTGTTCAAGGTATGTCTGTGTTCAAGCCTTAGCTGGGTAGAGTTTATGGACTGCAGAATGAGAAGTTTGAATGGTCATATCAGTTTTATGCAAACACTGAGAAAAAGGGAAAAGATATTTCTGGAAGATGTGAACATTATGTGGAAAAACCAATAGAGAAGTGAAAGAATAATTAAGAGGGAGTATTGAGATAGAGGAAGCACATAATGTAACATTACATTATTGAAGCAAACAAGTTGTTGGATATCAAAATGCTAAATGCAAATGAAATGTTACTAAACAGAAAGAGTGAGACAAAGTTAAAAAACTATGGTGAAAAAATTGTGCTCTTCAAAGACAATTTACAAGGATTTAACAGAAGAACCTATTATCAGACAAGAGGACAAAAGAAAAGAGAAAAAAAGAAAAAAAAAACTTCATAGAAAACACACTAGTTTTAATTGGTTGGGGAAAAAAGTCAGAAATATAGTAAAAATAAAAAATTAAATGAGACAACTAAAAATGTGGAATGCTGAAGATTGCCTAAAGCAGCAGGGTGCCCAGAGCCAACTTTGACTACAAAGTTTCAAAATCATTTCAATCTGCAAATGATTTAAGTACAGTAACTTTGCAACACTTGTTATTTCCAATTTCTGTGACAGCATGCTAATCTTTTGCTGGTTTATCAGGAAATGCTTCTTTTTAGCAGGTTTGCAGAAAAACGCATTTTTAGAACCTAAGTTTTTCTTCAGCATACACAGTCTCTGACCAGAAAAACTTATACAATGCCATTTCCTTCTTGCAGTATTTATGAGGTCTTTCAGAATACTTAGGACATTAGATCTCTGTATTTCATTAAGATATATGACAGAATCTGTTCCAAAATGATCTGGTTACAGAAAATTAAAGAAGTGGGGACTTGAGCTGTCCCTTTTTTTCAAACAACAACAAACAAACAAACAAACAACAACAATAAAAAGGTAGATATTTTGCCTTGAAATATACCATTTTATCATATTCTTGACATATTCGACTATATATCTCAAAGTTTATTTATATTTAGCTAATGACAGATCTAAATTGTAGAACTCTATGTTTGAGTTGCTCTCATCTCATTGCAGAGAAATAGGCTGCTCTTGGACCCCATTCCTGTAATCATAAAGTTGCTACTAAAAAAGATCAGTTGCATTGTATTTATTTTATATCATTGTTAATTATTTTCTTTCCTGAGGGCCTGAGAATGAAGAGTTCAGCTCTTTGGTTGAAGTAAACCACACACAGCTTGTCTGGAATAGGACATCTCTACTAGATGCCTTATGAAATAGTAGGGAAGAACAAACGCCCTTTTCCGCATCACATAAAGGACAAATACTGATAAGACTTCTTTTTCACTTACTGTCTCTTGACCAGAGATGTTTGCAAGACATAGCTACTTACTCTAAGCCAAAACATCTTTTTTCTCATGAGGAAAATTATGAGACCAGATGAAAACAAAAACATGACGAAACTGGCCACTTCCTTTAGATTTCCCTTTCTACTTGACACATCTATGACTTCTATTAATTGATTAATTATTTTATCAGCTCCCATGATATTTTATGCATGTACTTGTCTTGTACTTTGGAAGGCTATATTTAGATTTACAGTGAACCCTGTCATCATGATATGTTAACAACTCCTTAGGATCTATTGAAGTTATCTTTTGCTCTGCTCTAACCAGTTAACATCATGTGAATCATCTCAGAGTCAACTAGTACTATTTCCATCACCATTGCAGAATCACAGAATAGGTCAGGTAGGAAGGGACCACTGGACATCATCTGGTCCAACCTCCCTGCTCTAGCAGGGTCATCCTTGAGCACATGGCATAGTACTGTGTCCACATGGTTTTTGAACATCTCCAGTGAGAAACTCCACAACTCCTATGAGAAATCTGTGCTCAGATTTTTCAGTACTCAGCCACTTGCACAATGAAGAAGTTCTTTCTTATTTCAGGTAAAATTTGCTATGCATCACTTTCTGCCTCTTACCTCTTGTCCTATTGCTTTTCACCACTGGGAAAAATCTGGCTCCATCCTCTGGACACTCTCCTTTCAGATACTTTTACACCTTGCTGAGGTCTTCTCTCAGTCATCTCTTCTCAAAACTAAACTGGCCCAGCCCCCTTAGCATTTTCTTGTAAGAGTGATGCTCCAGTCTCCTAATCATCCCTGTTGTCCTCTGCTGGATATGCTCCAGGAGCTCTATGTCTCTCTTGTCCTGAGGAGCCCAGAACCAGATGCAGCACTCCAGATGTGCCTCACCAGGGCTGAGTAGAGGGGCAGGATCCCCTCCCTTGACCTGCTGGCAATGCTCTTCCTAATGCACCCCAGGATACCTTTGTCCTCCTTGGCCCCCAGGTCACTCTGCTGGCTCATGGACAGCTTGCTGTCCACCAGGACCCCATGTCCTTCTCTGCAGAGCTGCTTTCCAGCAGGTCAGCTCCCAGCCTGTACTGGTGGGTTATTCTTCTCCAGGTACAGGATCCTGCATTTGCCTTTGTTGAATTTCAGACAGTTCTTCCCTACCCATCTCTCCAGCCTGCCAAGATCCCTCTGAAGGGCTGCACACTCTCTGGGCCACTCCTCCCAGCTTTGTGTCACCAGTGAACTTGCTGAGGAGGATCTGTCCCCTCATCCAAGCCATTGATGGGCAAGTCAAACAATACTGGTCCCAGTATTGAACCTTGGGGGACACACTAGAGACAGGCTTCCAGTTACTCTGTGTCACTGATAAAAACCCTTTGGGATCTGCTGTCCAGCCAGTTCTCAATGTGGCTGTTCTGTTAGGGTATGTTAACCCTTTAGTTGCGGCGTAGTAAATAAACACAGCTACATGGTCATTCTCGGGATGGAAGAGAAGACAAAGTTTATTCAGGAACCCAGTTTAAGTAGCACGACTCACAACTCCAAGAGCAGAATAAAGATGATTGGTGGAGGCAGAAGACACCCCATTCCCAGGGTCTGTTAACAGCAAACAGGTGTCTTATCTTTATTTTTAATTCCTCTGTGTTTTTGACCAATTTATCATTCTGGGAGGGATTTTTCCTGGCCTTCAGCCGAACCAGCTTATCAGCCTGAGAAATGGTTCTGAGAACAGAGCCAAAAGGCTCTGGCCTGGAATAATTTCCAGGCTGTTCTCTAGAGTGATGTCCACACTCAATCCACCTCACTGTCCACTCATCCAGTTCACACTTCCTGACTTTGCTTATGAGGATATTGCAAGAGACAATACAAGCCTTGCTGAGGTCAGGGTAGAAAATATCCACTACTCTCATCCATCCAGGCAGTTGTTTCACCCTGGAGGGCAGTCAAGTTGGTCACACTTGATACAGATAAGCAGGTAGTTCACGTACCACTTTAAGGTACAGTCTTGCTTTCTGTGGCTTTGCTTTATATTTATTTCCTCTATATTGCAGCTGAAGGCCACATCTTCAATAAAATGAAACGTCTTGCTCTTGTCACACATTGCATACCAGAACATTTCCTGCACACATGTGTGTGCTTTGGCTGATCCTTACTAACTGCCTATTGCATTTATAGTTCAGTGAATAATGTTGTTCCACTTCCTGTCCCATATCCTATCATATTTTTCTCCTCTACTAGAGGATCCTTTCTTCTGGAGACAAAGAGAATCTAATACATTAACCTACCGAGTTCTTTCAAAATTATTTGTAAAAATTTCAAGTAGTGTCCCAGAAACTAAAAATATCCCATAAGTTTAAGTAGATTTCTTCTCCTGTGATAAAATAATTTGGGAGATAAAGATGATCACTTTTTTTTTCTGAGTAGGACAATAAAATATAGACTATCTGTGTGTTCCATTGACCTGAATGGTAAAAAAAAATCGTTGTGCTAATATGTGGTAGAAGAGACCTAAATAGACAGTCAAAACTCAGATTTTTCTAGTTTCTTCTGTAATTTTTGGAATTATTTTGCATTTCACATGTTAACCACAGGGATAAAATCAGATGAGTGTGAGACTTAGAGTTTACCTTTGAATTCATCATAGTGATATTTTCTGTGTGTGTGTGACAAACCATACTCTATATGTGGATCTCATTCTTCCAGAAAATTACCATCCATATTTTGGTGCTGTAGGACTCATATAATCTACATAATAGGAAGTTTTCAAGCTATTCTATTGTTTTGACTTTGTTCTGAATTTTTGTTTAGTGCTGTTTCATATTCATTATTCTACATATTATTTGCTACATCATTTATTTCAAAAAGAGCTCGCATACTGAACTACACTGTTGCAATTCACAGATGTCTTCTCTTTATGTAAATGCTTGTCAGTTAGTCTATGACTTAGTAGAGTAGGACAAACAATGAACCTTTATCAATTTGATGTTGTTATGATACCCTTTCAAAAATTTATACTGCTGTACTCATACTCTTGGTGGAGCTTTTGTTTTATTTATCAGATTTTGCTAAGTATATGCACCATTTTTATTATCTGTATTTTAAACACATATAAAGCATTGTCAGCAAAGGAAAAATGATCTAATAAATCTTACTGTTTTTCAAAGAGCAGAAAAGTATCATACACAACACCATAAATATAAATCCATTTGTTTCTATAGCAAAGAATGCACTTTTACATTTATGTCAGTGTTGGGTTATGACTACGACTTCCACTTCTAATAACTAAGAAGCAAAAGTTGTTTAGAAAAATAAAACTTAGACTTGTAAAATATGTGTCTGAAAGTGCAGTAATTACTATATATGCATAAGAAATGCTTGGTTTCATTGTCTATCTATCCACTGAAATTCCTGGTCTCGAAAGAAAATACTGAAACTGTATGAGGAAAACCAGATACCTAAACACTTGAGCTACAAAATGTTAATTACATGCATAAAATGCTATTCAATATTGTTAATGTGCAATAAAGAGCATGGATATTTATTCTTCATTTTTTACAAGTTTCCCTCCTTTGT
This sequence comes from Toxostoma redivivum, assembly GCA_013397375.1. Classification (NCBI taxonomy): domain Eukaryota; kingdom Metazoa; phylum Chordata; class Aves; order Passeriformes; family Mimidae; genus Toxostoma; species Toxostoma redivivum. The sequence goes on from VXBI01007460.1 coordinate 204,711, forward strand.
TCTGTGCTTGAAGAATCTACTTTCTTCCCATTTGAAAAGGAGATTCCTAGCTAGGGAATAAGCATAAAGCCATCCTACTTTTTTGTATTTGCAAATATGTTCTGGCTATAAGAAAAGAGAAAGGGGAACTCAGAATTTTCTACAGAAATGGCTCAATTTTTGTTTTATGGAATAATAAAGTTCTTATGGAGCCATAGTAACATGTCTGGATGTCCAAAGTATTTAGCTACTCAACTACAATTTGGTAAACCTGGAATTTACAACATTGAGTGTTCTTGGTGTTTTGTATTCAAAGCATTTACAGAAGCATGCAACCTGTCTGAGAAATTAGGATCCATTTCTTTCTCACTCTCACTTTAGGCCAGTGAATGTTCAATGTGAAAAGTTCAAGAGCTTCAACAGAAGGGAATGACATCACCTAACAGCCACCACCAGTGCAAAGTGCTTTCTCTATCCTTGTCTTCTTAGCAGCCATCTGGTAAAGAAAGGAACTAACTTCAAATCTCCTGAGGCAGTAAAATCAGACCTCTGTTAAGGACAGGTCAATTATGTGATTCTTTGCACAGCAATAAGCAGGTGTGCTAGACAGCTCCAAGGTATGGAATAATTGAATTGATCTTAGAATTAGACACTCCATATTTTAAAAACCAGGAAGTGTCAGAAAATAATCACTCTTCTTCCATTTTCTCTTAAATTTTTTATTGAAATCTCAGAATAATTTTTAACTTTTTTTTTCCCTAATAAAAAGAAACAAGCAATACATTTTATATGGATTTAAAAGCTGTTTATATGAGGTTATGGAGACTTTCTTTGGGACCAGTTTTGAATTTCATAAACTGCCTGAGAACAATGGAAACTGATAGAAATTATTGAAATGAGAATGCACTGAAATGTGTGCAAATAAGAACCTATATAAATATTCATTTTATTCTTCATGAGTTACTACAGAAAGCAGTTAAATCTAAATAGGTTAAAGGGGAGCCTTATATGCTGACTCTTAAAAATGCTGCACTGTTTTATGACAGGAACAATTAGGGAAAGATTCTTCACCCAGAGGGTGGTTGGGCACTGGAACAGCCTCCCCAGGGAAATAGTCACAGCACCAAGCCTAACAGAATTTAAGATGTGGTTGGACAGTGCTCTTAAGCACATGGAGTGACTCTAGGGGATGGTCCTGTGTAGGTCCAGGAGCAGGACTTCGATGATCCTTGTGGATCCCTTCAAACTCAGGATACACTGTGATTCTGTGATTTTAAGGTGGAAATGTAAGAGTGTCCCTGTTGTTTTTGCTCACGTGCCAGCTAGTTGCAGTCTTTAGAGTAAATGCAATTCTATATACTCAGCCTGCATTTAGATTGCTAGATATTCTTTTCTTTTCCCTTCTCAAGACACAAAAGGGCTTTTTTTGCAACCAAAGTAAAGAGTAGATTAGGAACTGAGAGTGCACATGATATAATGCTCGATCATCAACTTAAAAAGCAGAAGAAAAGAAAAAAGTTCTGGAGAAATATCGCAAGGAATCTATTAACTGACTTAGAAACGTGACTATGAAGACAGTTCTGATAGACCTAAATCATAGCAGCTCTACTTCAGGATGTAACTCTTCATTGCCTATTTTCTTTAAAGTTTTTTTTTTTTTTTTAAGGATTGAAATAAAAGAGAAATTTAATCCAAAGAAAACAAACAAAAAAATGCTGAGTAAAAAGAGTAAGTAGGAATTAGTTAATTTTCTTCTTTATTTATCCATAATTATTCTTCTTTCTTTAGCTTTTCTAAACCGTATAGATAATACTCTGTTTCCCTGATCTTTGAACAGTTATTTATCATGTTTAAAAGCCATTATACCTTTCTATTTAGTTAATTTTGTAGCAGCTTCTGTCCACCAAAAGATTCTCTGCAGCAAATAATCAAGCTAACAAAACTTCTTGTGCAAGGAATTTGTCTGGAGTTCTCACAACATTCAAGAACATTTTATGAATGCCCATAGTCCAAACACTAAGAAGGTGGAGGAATATCTACTAGTCATGAATCTTCAGGGAGTGATTTATTACCACTTATAAATACAAAAGAAACACAAAAGTCCAGATGTTGACATTATAAGGTATATTATTATGTAGGTAACAGTAGGAAAATTATTTGCTGAATAAACTAATATTGATTAAGGTGGACACACTATATGTTTTTAAAATAAACTTGCTGTTAGCTATAAAAATAGAATTAATATAAAAATAAATAGAACTTTTTTTATAAATAGAATTTTTTTCCTGAAATTGCTCAAATTATTTGCTGTGCTAATACAACACAGAGAATTTATCTTAATACCATTAATCTTGTCAGTCTAATTTTCAGTGCTTATGTTTTACTGGAAAACTATAAGACAAGGTAGTGGGCCATTACTTAATATTTCAGATTCACCCACCAATTAAGCAAATAGAATTTGCTATTATTCATGCAGTGTGCTAAGGAGAAAAAAATAACCAAAACAAAACAAAAAAAAAAAACAAGGAATATGGCAATTTAAAAATTAAATACACATATTTATTAAAAAACATGATGTAAACCTGCCCTCTTTCAGGTTCAAACCATCGCCCTTTGTACTGTCACTATCTGCTTATATAAAAATTCCTCCCCCCTCCTTTTTCAAGGCCCCTTAAGTTACAGCAAGGTAAGCCTCCCTGAAGCATTTGCTTCTCCATGGTGTGTAACCCCAGCCCCTCAACCTTTGTAGGAGATGTCTTCTAACTATCTTCATGGGCCTTCTCTGAACCCACTCTAAGGTTCAAGTCTTTCTTGTGTTGAAGACCCCAGAGCTGGGTGCAGCATTCCAGGTAGGGTCTCATGAGGAGGAGAATCATTTCCCTCAACCTGCTGGCCAAACTGCTTTTGATGCAGCCCAGGAAGAATTTGGCCTTGTGGACAGTGAGCTCACACAGTTGTCTCACATCCAACTTTTCTTTCCCAAGAATCCCCAAAGTCCTTTTCCTCAGAGCTGCACTAAATTACTTCTCCGTTTGCCCTCATGTATGGGATTTCCCTAACATAGATGCAGCACTTTGAACTTGGGCTTGCTAGAAAGCCAGCAGGGGAAAAGTGGGGTAAACCTATTGCAAATTAGACATTTTAAAATTAGGTGACTTAAACTCACTTAATAATTGTAGCTCCTTTTACATTAAAGGGACACATTTCTGAAGAACAATTCCACCTAATCTGAAGTGGAAATCTTTAGTGAAGGCAAGTTGTTGTAGCAGACCTCTCATGTGGGGTAGAAATGAGCCAATACACAGACTCTCATTCAACAACATTAAAAGGGTCCTGCTTTTTAATTCTTTACAGCTTTGCCATCCTGACTCTGCAGCAAGCTCCTACTGTAGGGTCCAGCAGCAGACTCTGCTGGTTATTCCCTGCTGGACTGTGACTGCAAGTATTGGTTTGCAGACTCTGAGCACAGCTTTCACTCAACTGCAAACTCCAACAGCAGGCTCTGACTCCATCAGGTACAGACTGACCTCACAGCAGATCTTTTACTGCAGTAACTCTCCTCCTTGTTTTGCTCTTCTCTGTGTCTCTCTGGATTGTTTCTCCTTCTTCAGGGCTCCTCTTCCTCCTCAGAGTCCTCTTTCTCCAAGTCTTCTTCCTCAAGAATCCTCTAGGTTGAACAGTCCCAACTTTCCCAACCTTTCCTGATACATAGGTGCTCCATCCCCCTCATCATCTTTGAGGCCATGTGCTGGACTTTAGACAGAGAAAGACTCTTGTGAGAGTCTGATAAACACAGAGGAATATTTATAGATGTACTAAATTAATCTGATGATTCAAACACCACATTTTCTGGAGCACTCTGCTTCCAAAGAGGGTTTGTATTGCACATATAAATAACTTCAAAGATGGTAATCCTTCTGCATCTAAACACTTCTATTTTCTTTTTTTTTGTTCTCTCCATCCTGTCCATCCAACAGCTTTTACCCTTTGTATACACCATTGTTGAACAGATGCCATTTCAGATTTATCCTTCGCACTTGGTTCATTGACTTACCTTTCAATTTTGCCTCACCTTTCCATTTTGCCTTCAATAAATAAATGTTATTATAGTGTCTTCCTAAGCTTTCTCAACCATTTTCTCTATCTGTTCAATTCTGGCTTTGTATTTCTAAAAAAATGCAGGTCCACAAAATATTATGATGTTGATGCAGAGTATAAAACATCCTAATTACACCTTTCAAGTTTTTTCTGAGTTTCCCTGAAAGGCCATACTTTCTATGTCTAAGTCCTTTCATATGTATAGAATTGAGAGTGTGAAATAGCAGTTACTTATGGTAGAAGTGAGGAGCATTGAGCTGTTACAACATCTACTTACTCACTGTCTTTCGACTTTAGTGGTGTAAGAGCAGAATTTATGTATTTGGTCTGTCTGGCATGTGGTTCATTTTCTTTGTAGCAGTGGGTATGTTGCTGTGCTTTGGATTTACTACTAAAACTAGCTTGATAACACAGCAGTGTCGTTAAGCAGTGCTTGCACAGCACTGAGGTTTTCTTCCTATCAGTCGGTCCTTGCAGCAAGAAGCCTGAGGGTGCACAGCTGCTGGAAAGAGCTGGGGCAGACGACAAATTGGCCAAAGGGATAATCTATATCATAGGGTATCAGGCTAAGCACTAAAAGCTCAGTAAGAGGAAGAAGCAAGGACATTCATGGTTATGAATATCTGTCTTTCCAAGACTAACTATTACATATTTTTTCAGGGCTAAAGTGGCTAAACATACACCTACTAATGGGAAGTTGTGCATAAATTCCTTATTTCGCCTTTTTGTTATTTTATCCTTTTATTCCACTTATTAAACTCTTTTGTTTTGACCGAATACTTTTTGGCTTTTGCTCTTCCAATTCTGCACCCATATCACAGAGTGAGCAAACAACAGTACTCAGCTCCTGGCTGGAAGGAGCCTACCACAGGTGAAAATGCTAAGTTCCCTCACATATATATTCAGCACTCATCTAGAGGCCTCTCACATTCCAAAAATATCTCAAAAATACCTTCTGAAGTTACGTTTGAATAAAACTGTAAGATGAAGACAGCTGTATCAAAATCAGATTAAGAAAAAGGAAGCCTTGAATTGTGGCATTTTCAGTTCCCTCATGCAAACCAAAATGCAATTTTTTCAATCTAATGTGAAAAAAAATATTAAAAATTCCAGATATATTATGAAATAACTTATTTAATTTCATAAATTAAACAAAATTTAACTGTCAGCCTAAACACAGGGTAGCAAAAGTATTCCTGGTAAGAACTGTAGCAAATCTCTCATTAATAATTGCAAAATTGTTTTAAATAACCAAGTGCAAAATAGAAATGTGACAAAACTTCTAGACATAGAATTTCATATAGTAGCATTTTATTGACCCTGTTACAATGATAAAACTGCAGCAAAAATGCACCAGAAAGGAACCCAACACCCCCCCAGAACAAAAAAATCTAGAAAAGAAAACCAAAAGAAAATGAAACACATATTAGTATGCAAACTTTCATTTGTTTTATCATTTTATATATTCCAGCAGCAAATATTTAAAGATCATTTGCCTGTATTGCAAAAAAGCAATAGACTTCTCTCATGAGTCTTTTTACCAGTATTGTTCACTGCTTTAGGGGTACTTAAGCATAAAACTTTATGCTTTGATGTTATTTTTTTTTTTTTTTTTTGTAAACAGAGCAAACTTTAGATATTCAAAAAATGCCAACTTGAGATAGTTTTTAATTATCAAGGATTTTATTTTCATTGAAGGCATTTCTTTTTCTCTTTTATTTTTTTTTCACAATTGTTATTCTTAAAAGAGATATTATAAATATCAAATTTTTTCATCTCATGAGCTAGGCCTCAACAAACAGGGGATAGAATTGTGATAACAACCAAACTAACTAACAAAGTAGAGATGTCATGGAGACTTTGCCTTAGTCTCAGCCTTGATAATAAGTCCCATGGATTTTTCTAAGCCTAAAATTTGTAACAATCAATTTAGATTGTTGGAATATTATTGGTTTCTCAGAAGCCATGGAATGATAGGGGTGTAGATTTAAGTTGGAGGTGAAACTATAGCCTACCACACCAAATTAACTGTAATAGATTCTTAACACATTGAAGCGAGAGACCTTAGATATAAATAAATAAATAAATCACTAGCACTACACATTGTGTTGAAAAGTAATTCTTTGTTACAAGTTTTAAAGTGGTTTCTGCTCAACTAAGTAGTCTTCTTCAGCATATTTCACTGATAAATGCCCTTAGGATTGTGCTGTGTATTAAGTGATATCCTGCCAAAAATAGCGTGCAATCTTCTATGTAGTGTGGGATTTAGCTGGCCTATATTTAGGTATCTGTATGTGACCTGGATACCAACGCAACACTTTTGTCACTGAAGAACTGGTCAATACACTCACTGGAGTCTGGAGAAATGTTCAGTGTAGCCTAAAGCAGCCATCCCCCTGTGATGTCTAGACTCTATAGATCTAGACTACTTCAGTTGTATTGACTAGACCTCTGCTAGACATAGTAGGTGCTCATAGATTTAGCTTACATAAAGACTGTTCCATTGTAAAACTTCTGAAGTTTGGAATTCCTAAATACCTCCTCACTTACGATTTTTATTAATTCTTTATTCTCTTCCATTCTTGACTTGAGAATATAGCACATTATGTGCTTTAAGCAGGAAATTTTGAATGCAAAGGTTTGAGCAGGGAAGAAGCCAGGTAGAAATAAATTGCTGATGGAAATCTGAATGCTGGAAAAAAGTGCTAGCTCTACTGCTGTGGCACAGACATCTACCACTGGAACACAAACCAAATATTTTGCATATATTTACACTTAATAATTTAAATCTAGGAACTCTTGCTAGTTTCTGGGTCTCAATTCTGCTACCTTAAGAGTTCTGCAAGAAAGCCTTATACCTGTTAACTGCTTATCTAAGATTAAACTAGGACTCTTCGCACAGAACGGGCAGGAATTTTTCTCTCATCATCCTGTTCTATTCCTTTACCTCCTATGTCAGTGGTAGCTTACTTAGGCATGCTATCATTTGTATTTTTTTCTAGTTCTACTCTTACCCTTCCCTTCTTCCTTTCTAATTTGGTCCTACACTTGCATCATCCTTTCTGTATTCTGCTTCTTTATAATACTTTCCTCTTTTCCTGAATGTGTTTTGTTCACTTTCTGCCATTTTTAACTCATTATTGTTAAGCAATTATTCTTTCTGTTTATCCACTGTTTATTGATGCAGTAAAATAGGGTTAAATGGTTAAATATTAAGAAACATGTATTTTCCTTTCCGGAAGTAGTTTGCAGAAAGGAAGGTATACAGGATTAAAAAAAAAAAAGCCATGAATGATGTGCTAATCTGGATGTCATTCATTATCCCGACATGCATAACACTTTAAGTCTGAATATTAACAATAAAAAAATTAAGAGTTCAAAAGATGTGTTTGAATTTTCAGTGTTCAATTTCCACCATCTGCAAATTGAAAGACAAGACTCTAGATTCACTTTCCAACAGAACCTTCAGAATATTTCAGAAAAAAAAATTAAAAGATCTGCTGATCATGTATTCATGTTAAGTAATTGTCCAAATCAGGTAAGCAACTCATAGAGTCGGGGTAAAATATGTGTCTTCATACTAAGGAAAACCAATTAACTGTCACTGACAATCAAATCATTAAATGATATAATGAAAGACTAGGGTCAAGCTCCTCTACCATGCTGAGTACACATATTCCTGATTTTCAGCAACTCAGCTGATCAGTGCATACTGTCATACAACTTCACCTGGCTGATTAACTGCATCCAGTGCACTCAGCCATGGAGGGCCAAAATTAACTTCAGTCAAGAGCTATGGAGTGTAGCAGAATCCCATGTCCAAATAAACTTTTCCAGAAGTCACATTTTGTTTTTGCAGATAAATTCTGTTGTACTCTTTTTCCACCTGGGAATTTTTTGAGGGCCTTTCTCTGTCACAGATGAGGAAAAAGTGCCTCATCACAGTGTTGTGATGTTTATTCTGTTGATTAAAACTTCAACAACAGAAGTCATGCTAGGTTGCAAAATTCGCAATTTTCATTTTAAGCAAAAGGTAAAATTCTGGCATTTGATTTCAACAGATATTTAACAGTGAAATCCAAGTACATCTTTTTCTTCCTAAACAGTGGGCTAAAAGAAAAACAAACCCTCAAATTCTCAAATTTTCAACGGTCTTGAAAATATGATATTAAAAAGATATTCTTTATGTATGATGTCAAAATCCTTTAATTTGTATATCGTGTATCAAAAAGTATGAAGGCAAAATATTTTTAAATAAAGTACAAGTATTTCAGCTGTAACTCATCAAGAGCCAAAATGATGACAACTTTTGAGCACAAAAATTTTTTACCAATTTATACATACCTGCAATTTTTTTTTTTTTTTTACTGTGGAATGTTAAATCTGAGTAATTTGTTTCTGTGATTAGCACTTGTGGTGGAAAGATGGATCCAGAAGAAACACAATGGACCCCTCAAAGGCAAGAGTTTCTGCCATGAGGCCTTGCTCTGCACAGATGGAATTGGCATTGCAAGTATGCCATTGGAGTGGACATCTCTCTGGCTATATCTGCATTCACTATTTGAGTCAGAACCTGAGGAGAGACCTTGGATGTTTTAGGATCAAGAATGGGTTCCTGTGTATTTACCTATTTATACCAACTGTCCCATATAAGCTCACTGATACCAAGGTTGAGGATAAAACTTTGACCATATAATTTATATGGACAGAATTCTGGCATTATCAAAGAAAAATATTAAATCCTGGCATTATCATGGATGCATACACAGCCTTTTTCTGAAGGACAATGGGACCAAGCATTGGAGAAGAGGCCAGAGCTCTGTCCCTTACAGACATTGCCACAGAATTCAGAAATTTAAGAGATGATGAAGTACTGGTAATGTCAAAGATGGGGACAGAGCTTTGGCTGCGTCTAATGGTTGCTATGGAACACTGGCTCTATTAGAGAAGAGGCTGGAGCTCTGGCTGTATCAGAAATGAGGATGGCACTCTGACTACACCTGTGTTTGCCTCTGACACTTGGCAATGTTAAATATAGCCAGGAATGGACACCTGGCTTTTTCATACCTGGGCATATAGACCTGACTATGTTAATATTTGCCATAGAGTTATTATTTTAGCAGGATGAATTCATATAGCAGGATGAAATTTCCAATACATCTGTCATTTACCATGTATGCCAGATTAAAATACAGGCAGTTTTATAAAATACTTTTTAGATAGAGACTGATCTCTGACTGTATCAGGGAATGACATCCACCTCTGCCTGGGATTAATACTGGTATGTGTCGTCTCATGTCAGAAACATACAAGAATCCTTGCTAGGAGCCACTCTGCTTTTACTCTGTATCTCTGATGTAAGACACAAGCAGGATTAAAGTACATGTTTTCTTCTGTGTGTGGTTAAAATGGTGTGCTGATCACATCAAGTATAATGAATCTATATAAATATAAAGATTTATCCTATTTACTTGTCTAAGTCATATACATGTACCAAGTTATATTAGGTAACACAAAAATCTGATTATAATAAAAAACAAGCATCTAGTGCTTGTTTTTGTAAAAGGTAATAATCGCTATATATGGGAAAATGGGAATGTAATCCTATATTTTCAGATGTACATTTGAAAATATTTTCACTGCTGGATTATTTGTTCCCAGAGAGTAGCAGAATGTTCTTAAAGTGCATTGATTTTGTTATGGCACTGCACTATAAATGCTTTTATTGGAAAGTCTTAATCATGTTTCAAATTTTGTTCTGAAAGTCTCTCTCTACATATATATAATCGAAGTCTATATATTCCAAAAATACAGAACAGTGTTATTAAAATTATCCAAGGATCTGATCTGGTCAAGGTGGCAAAGTAGCTCTAGGCATTTTGCATGTAAAATAAAATCCATGCCCTGCATAAATTTATGAAAGCTTATGCTACAGAAAAGAAAGAATAGAATTCTTTGTAAGTCTATGCAGTTTGTAAATAAGTGAAGAAGGAGAGCAAAATAATTTCTTTTTAAAAATCTAATTATCTTGTTATATGGAAGGTGAGTGGTTCTTTCTATATAAAAATGGAGTAGGTGAGTTTTGTTATATTTTGTTGTAGTTATTTTCCTAGAATATGATCAAACAATGATAAATATTCAAGTTATACCCAAGTGATAAAACTAACAGAGCTTGTTTTTTTCAACAACAAATGTTCATGGTCATAGTTAAGAGTTACAGCAAAACATGCAGCGTCTTCATCAGTTGAGCCTAGTCAGTAATTTTTCCTGATAATATGTGTGGCAGATAATTATTAACCCCATCTCTGTAAGATCTTATTCTGGTCTATCCTCATTGCTTGTATCAGTCAGTGCTGGACTGGCCAGAGCCCAGAGGCAGACATTGCTGAGAAGAAAATAGTCTGTCGAGATGAAACTGGAGAAAAGACAATTTTCCCTGATGAAGGGAAGGAAGGTCAAATTAAAAAATTCATATTATTGAGAACTATCTGCTTTCCTTTATAATTGTTGTTTATAAAAATGCCATCATGTGTGTAATTAACTGAAGCTTGAGAAATTGTGGTCAGATCTGTGTCAGATGACATTGTATCACATTACATATACTCAAACACACAACATTTTAAATTATAAAGAAAGCCAGATCTACTGTACATGACGTGCCCTTTTAACAGGCTTGTTTTGTACTTTATTAATTAATTCTCTAAGGTTGTTTATATTTAGCCATCAGCTCCATCTGGGCCATCAGCAAGATACCTCATGAAGGCACAGATAATGAGCTGTTACAGTTTCATACAAATGCCCTGTGTTTTGTTATGAAAGTCTGTTTCTAAGTCTGTTCAAACTTTCAGATGCAGATAAAGTGTAATACAGAAGAGTGAATATGGCAACAAATGAATTTTTTCGTTCCTTTGATAATAAAGCAATGGTGTGAAGTTGGAGGGCAGCAAGGAATTCTCCAATTCATTGCTCTCTGAAAGTCTCTGCAGAATTTTTTCCTCAGCAGTTCTGCATTCCTTCATGGATAGATTGAGCATTGTGTAGACATGGCTTAAAGACTTATTATAGGACTTTGTTAGTTACAGCCTTTTCCAACTGTTCTTAGTCCTGGGGTCTGCACTGTGTTCTGTCTGTCATGGAAAATATGCACAGGGTCTTTTCAAATTTCTGGAAAAAGAAAAAAAAATAAGTGTGACCCTTGAAAATCTGACTGTAGTTTGCCTTTAATGTGTTTTTCAACTAAGCAGCATGACTGGGGATAGTTTTCCATGATGCATAGATTGTGTTCCTTGCCACAATTTTCTAAAATAAAATCACATATTATGTTCACCTGTATATTCTATTAAGAAGACATTCAAGTGTTAGCAATGACAGTTCCCATTTATCAAGCAGCTTGTGTTTTGTTTACATAACTGCAATGAAAATTTGGAAGGGAATAGAAACAGACCAGTTGGAGAGGAAGTCATGGTTTTAATACTAGTTGATAGAAGTTTATTTTGTAAGCATTTGAAATTAAATAGTGCACACACACATATAAGAAAGTATGTCTCGTCTGTTGAGCAGATAGTTCAGCTGGCAAGAGAAGAGATTAGTTGTTGGATAAAATTCTTTTACCAATTAAAATGAATTATTTGCTGCTGTGACCTCTCTAAATACAACTTGGTCAAAGGAAGGCAAAAATAATTCCTAGCAGGAGATAATCAACACAGATATTAATTTAATAGAATAAGACAGATTGATTTATTCACTAGATATATGCAGGTTAGGCCTCTGAGCTCACATTGTCATTTAAAAACACCTCTATCCTTATGTGCCTATACAGAATTATGTTTTGAAGGATACTTTTTATCCAAGGTTATTTATTTTTCCCCCTCTCTCCCTGTGCCTGTACAAGTATATGTATGTATGTACAGACACAAAAATATTTATCTATTAAAAACAGTTTTTCAAAAATAATTTAAAAATTTTAACAGTACTTTAATATTTTATTCCTTTATGACTTTGCATTCTAATTATATAAGCAAGTTCATATCATGCAGTAATTATTCTAGCATTAAGATTTAGAAGGAAAAAAGAAAGCTTTTGAAATTGTATCCCAAAAAACCTAGGAGAAACCTAACACCTTTGCCTCAATGAGAAATTAAATATTAGATCTTAGTAGGAATGTGAAAATTGTCCACATTCACTTCAACATTTTAGAGCCATTCAACATATTTTGAGAGAAAATATAATTCCATTTCTGCATCCTTTTTTCAAAATTTTATTTCACAGAATCATGGAATTGTGGAATAGTTTGGGTTGGAAGGGACCATAAAGATCATCTAGTTCCAAAACATCTGCCATGGGAAGGGACATCTCCCAGCAGAACAGGTTGCTCAAAGCCTCATCCATCCTAGCCATGAACACTTCCAGGGATGAGACACGCATGGTTTCTCTGGGCAACCTTTCTATTGTCTCACCACTGTTGTAGTGAAAAATTTAATAGTGCTTTAAATGAAAAGAAAAAAAGGATTTTTTTTTTTTAATTTAGGATAAATATTTTGAAGTGGTTTGGATCTTGAAAAGTGTTACAAAAATTAAATGAGGAATTTTTTTAAAAATATTTTTGTATCTTTAATGAGTTGAAGCATCTTTTGGCACAAAGTGCACAGATGGCAGCAGAAGGAAAAGGTAAAGGGAATGCCCCCTTTGTTGATTGCATGTTGTAAAATTACAACTATGGAGTCTAAGCACACAGAGTGACCTTTATTCAGCCTCTTTTCTATGAAGGCAGCTGAAACATTGCCTTCACATTAAATCCATGAATGGCTCATCTGAAATGTAAGGACTTTGCAGTCTAATTAAGTCAGTCTCATCCTGAAGTGTTTATGCTTTGTTCACAAAGTGAAAAGTGTTTATGTAGTTATTTTTGAAGTCCTTATTAATAGAAAGCAAAGCCAATGAAACTTTCAAAAATAAGCTAATTCTGTGAGGTTTTTTAATCTTTACAAAGACAAAAGAGTTGTGTTTCTTTTCTGAACTGCTTCTTTCACCGCGCATTTGCCAATGTTTGTGTGTGCAGGAGTGTGAGGAATCTACAGTAGCAAATGTGGCAGTTTATTTAGGTCCTTTTTTACATCAACAGTGGGAAAAAATGCCCAAGGGTAAAAAAGAACACTGTGAATTAGGTCTTTGTCAGGTGGAGTTAGCTATGGAATTCATAAGGAATGAAGGATTTGACAGAAATGTAGAATGATGAAAACTTTCAGTTTATGGTATCAAAGTTTATTGACAGCACTTGCAAGAACTGGTCCAGAAAGCAAATTTCTAATTGCTGCTACTGAAAAATGGTTCCCAATGATGGCCCTAGTTGAGTTTACTGTATTTCTCTGTGAACAATTATCGGTCAGGGAAAATTGGTCCTTTCCCCCCATCCATATATTTTCTCCTGGTAAGATGAGTATATCACTTTTCATCCTTCATTTGAGATCCTTTCAAAAGGGGTGTTTGTGTACTTCCTTCTATACAAGTAAAGGTTGTATAGGTGGTTTGAGTGTATAAGAGAAGAGTTCCTTCACTGAAAAAGGCAAAATTGATAACATTGGAATTTTTAAGGAAAACAGTCCTTGTAAACAGAAACCATCAGCTTGGGTATTGTGAAATGTATATCAGCCTTGTGCATAGTGATCGTGAATGATCATCGTGGCAGGGATGATTGAATTACATATTTGTTATTAAGTCTGTGAAAAATGAACAGCAGATATATTTATTGCTATAAAAGTATAGTTTCTGCTGTTGGTTTTTCCTGAGCCGTTTGCTCTGTTTGAAAAGTCCTGTCCTGACATTCAGTGCTATGCCATAATGGCTTTTAAATGTTTTATCACTGTGATTCAAGCATTCACATTTCAATATGCTCTGGCTTTATTCTTGCATTAACATGTACAATATTTTGCAGAAAGACAAGCAATGTAAACTAAAAATACACTAACAATATTTTATACAACTAAAAACTTCAGGGAAGAATAGGTGTAACCTTGCCTCTTTATACATAAGCATAGCAAACCACACCTCACTGTTATTATCATATCCCATTGGTTTAGTAAGGCTGCTATCTCATAAACTGTACCATTTGGCCCTGCTGGCTTCAAAAGCAGAAATTCTCTCTTTATGTTTATTATAAGAAGGAAGTCATTGCTTCCAATATAACTAAAAATGAACAGATCTCTAGAATTTCAATACATGTTTTTTTAAAGATAAACTCTTTTCATTATCCCAATGCATGTATGTGTGTGTGTGTGTGTGTGTACACACATATAATTTTGTGTATGTGTGTGCATCTGTATGTCTTTCAGTTATGAAGAAGCAATGGTTTTTTGCCATTATTTCCAAAACCAAGACTCTGAAAAACAAAGAAAAAGCAAAAACAAAAATGCAATTGTAGTGTGACAGGTTTCCTGGTTCTGCTGCTAAGAACTTTAAGATCCTACTAGAGCAGTCAGAATTAAAAGTTTCCCTTTAGGTTAATGATCAATATGAACTAGCTGGCAGTCTTCTAGTTGTATTCTGAACTGTAACTTCAGTATTTACTGGAAAGACTTGTTTCGGTAATGTTAAAATTTCCTTAAACTAAGGTTTTTCCTGTTTACACTTTGACGTATTCACACTCTGTTTAACAGGACATAAAAATGTTCTGTGGATCACAGGAATCATGCTGATAAAGTAATAATACTGCCTTATGGTGTGACTATATTTCTTATATGTCTTTATAAACAATTGCTGTTTATGGAATAGCATCCAAGTATAGTATAGTATAGCCTCTGGGAAAGTTCTCATTAATTTTTGTAGGGCTATGGTAATCTTTATGTTAAATTTTCCCACAAGGGCTGACCAAACCCATGATTTTCCTTTCAGTGATACTAATAGTTTTTGTCTTTAACTATAAATAAGTTGTCATCCAGTATTTTTATTCTTCCATATAAAGCACTTGAAAATTTAGTACAGTTTCAACAAGAATAAATATTGATTTCTATCTATGAAAACATATTTGAGTGTGAGAAATCATCACAGTACTATATTTACTTTTAAGAACACGTTACACAGGATGGAGGAATATTAGTTCATCTGCTAAAGTTTTCCTGGTGCTGATAAATTAGAATTGCAATATTTATCCTCTATTTATTCATTTATGTAGTTAGTTAGTTGCTTGCAGCTACCCTGTTGTTTTTCTCTATGATTTCCTCATAAATTGGTTGAATGATTTTATGCCTTTTTGCATCCTTTAGGGACTTTACTCAGTAATTTTAAACATTGCATTCTAAATGAGACACTTAAACCATTTTTTTTCTTTTTGTTAAAATGTGTCTCAGGAGTAGCTATTATATAACACAATTTTCTGAAAGGTTGTGAAATGTCAGTCTTGGTGATAGTGTTAAGATCAGGCGCAAGAGAAGTTCACTATGATATTAAACCTAATCCAGTGACCTACATGGAGATTATGATGGATATACCTTTAAGCTGTTGAAAACCATGACTTGAGTTGCATATTCCCGGAATTGCTATATCAGGAACCACAACCACCAGTGGATAAAAACTCTTACACAGCAGGTACACTGCCTGAAGCGTTTTTGGTGCCCAGAAACTTCACACAAAACCACCAACTCTCCTATCCTGCATTCACTGTAACAGATGGAGGCCAAAGTCATGGAATAAATGAAATCGGTGGATGTTTTTTAGGTATTTGTGGAAATTTTATGGACGTTTAATGGATATTTTACACAGGTGATATATAGAGAATGTCCTCTGTGTTGAAATTCTTTTGGATAGTGTGGTATCTGAGCATGATGTATACAGTATAGTCTAAGGATGGGAATATGTCCTGGTTTTGATTGGGATAAAGTTTTTCTTTTTCATAGTAGATGGTATAATGCCATGTTTGAGATTTAGGCTGAGAACAAGGCTGCTAAGCCCTGCTTATGCAGAGTTAAGGCCTTTTCCAGTTCTCATAACTCCTCAATAGTATGGAGGCTGGGGATACACAAGGAGTGGCAAGGGTAGACAGCTGGGACTGGGACCTCAGCTGACCAAAAGAGTATCCCATACCCTATGGTGTTATGCTTAGCAATAAAAGCTGAATGAAGAAGAAAGTCAGGAAAATTTTGAGCAATGGCATTTCACTTCCCCAGTCACCACTACATGTGATGGAACACTTCTTTCTTGGAGATGGCTAAACACCTGCCTGCACATAGAAAGTGGCGAGTGAATTCCTTGTTTTGTGCTGCTTGCACATGTGGGTTTTGCTTTACCTATTAAACTGTCTATATCACAATCCATGAGTTTTATCACATCTACTCTCCTGATTCTCTTCCCCATCCCACTGTGTTTGGAGTGAGCAAGCGACTGTGTGGTATTTAGTTGCTGGATAGGGTTAAACCATTACAGAACTTGAACTCAAACACATGCTTTCGGTTTCACCCTGTGTTGTCATATTCTTGTACCCCAACTTTTATTTGCAGTTATTTATGGAGATGGTCTGGATAGTTTGGTTACGGGCTCTGATCCCAAGTCTGATCTTGCTCCTTGTCTTCAAAGTTTTCTGTCTGTTTCAGAAAGTTTCTCATGTGAATCTGAGGACAGATGTGGATCTCTTTCTGCATTTTGATAAAATCCTCAGGAGGGTATTGATTTCTGTGCAGAAAAAACACACCCAGAGTAATGAAGAATGACAGTGTAGGCTTTTTTTAAAAAAAAGGAAATAGAAAACATCAAGATAATGAATCACACCTACTGTACTGCTTCCTATATGCTTCTTTTTGAGCTCTACAAAATGCCTAAATGGTCTTTGAAATATAATGAATTAGAAGTGCATTTCAGACTTGTAAAAGCATGAATATGATGCATGAATCATTTTACTCCTAAGAGAAAAACATCACAATCATGTTCCTTCATTTTTAAAAGTAAATTCTTTATTTATTTTACATTAATCAAAACATATGTCAACATCTTTGTCCCTGGGTACATTTATAGTTTTTAAAAAATCCATAATTGGAGATACGGAGCAGGTGCCAAAGACATTCCAAGTTAAATTGTTCAAGAGTGACCAAGCCATTTCATGGAACAAACTATTGAAGAGCTAACAATGCAGTTGCAAGCAAGAAACAGTAATGATCTAATTTCTGGGATGAGAAAGCTGAAAATACTAATGACAAAGTGCATGAAAAAGAGCCTGATAGCTACTATTTCAAAGGATAAAGGGTGTGTGGAATATGAGTTTTGGAATGTGAGTGTTGGCTAAGTTCTTCTGTGAAGAAAAGCTTGAAAAAAATATTTCTTCACTTTAATCTCCACATATATTAATGAGCTAGACAATAGTACAGAAAGTGTACTAATCATATTTATGCATTTTTTTATTTAATGAGATCACACTGTCTTAAAAATCTTAAAATGACTATGCCAGAATAATTAATGAATTGGAATATAACAATAGAGGAGTCTACAGATGTTATTCTGGTAAATACCAGCAGTCTCTATGGAATAATGAAGATAGACCTATGTAGCAAAATTCAGATTAAAACTTAGTTAAACTATCAGACTCACATCTTGACTTTCATGAAGAGGACTGCACTTCGTCAAAACAACTCTACCAAAGAGCTACCTGGAATCCCTTAACCAACTTTTTGGCCCTTTGTTGGACTTTCTCAAGTAAACAAAAAAGAGAAAATCCCAACAAAGAAAGAACAAAAAAAGGGAAATGGTTTCAGTGCTTGATCATAGCAACAGCCACCAGCCCTGTCCCCTGTCCCTAGGAGTGCTCCAAGCTTGAAATAGGATTCCAAGTATTAATAATTAATAATGACTTCTGATCCTAAATTGATTGCTTATTGACAGGTTTGGAGAATGATGAAGTAGTTCTGCAGATATTAAAAGTCATTCAGATGAATGAGAATTTTCAAAAAAAAGCTCTTGATAAAGCTGGAAATATTACAAATTCTGTATTATTCCCTTGTTACAGCTATAATTTTTTTTGTTACTGCTATAATTTTTAACGTGTGCAGCATTATGTAGGAGAAAATCAGATTAGGAAAAAATGGTAACTGAAAACAGAAAAAGATATTTGCTTGTTTGTTCTCTTCTTGACTTGCTTCAGATATTCCTAAATTTCTGGGGAGATGATCAGCTGAAAAAAGTAGAATTTTACGTTGTGTTAAAATGTTTTTCAATATTTTTCAAGGATTTTTTTATACATTCCCATTAAAAGAACTACATTATTGGGCAGACTTACTTCAAAAAAGCTATGAACAAATATAGAAATCCATGAAATAATTTTTAAGTGCTAAATTACCAAGTTTCTTATGGAAAACACCAAAAGTCCACCTGTTATTGTAAGCTGTCCCCTTGTAATGAATTTATTGTTATATAAGTAATGGATATTTTTTGCAGCTTGTAAGCTTTAATAATTGAATGCATTTACTACCTTTAATTATTTATTATAGAAATTTTAAACAGGGACCACTTTTAATTTTAATACATGGGGAAAATATTCATCCTTTCTTGTTATGAATCTTTGTTGGAGTTATTTATAAATACATATTCACATAGACATGTATTAAAAGAGAGACTGCAATGAGTTGCTCACAATACACATGATATACAAAGAAAAAAGAAAAAACACCCACATTATTTATTTGGAGATTAAAAAACCCCTGAACATATTATTCCAGTATCTTGTTATACAGAAAAATGATATAGACTTCTATTATTAAAATTCTGAAAACTAGTCCATACTCACTACCACAAGTATGAAACAACAAGCTGGTATGAAGGAACACAAATATTTATTTTGCTTGTTTATATTTTTAAAATATTTATTATTCATTTTATTATCCAACATTACTGCTACAAAGAACAGAATTAATAACATTTTTACTTGCAGTATATATCCCTCTATACATATCACAAATACTAGCAATGCTATTTATTTGGGTTAGATAGTTAGATTCAGTACAGGTATTACTGATTTTTTTTTTTTTTTCTAAATTAGTATATCAGTCTATCTTAAGTCTTAACAACATGCTTTTTATACTTAATTTTTAATATGAATACTGATGGAAAATGTTCCTATTTTATTAATGCAACTAGTAGCACTTAATTACTAATGACTAAGCAAGAGCAGTACATAATTTTTATTTTTTAAAGGATTCTATCTGTGAAGCAGTAATTCATCTAGCTACAGCCCATCAGTCTGAAGGTAACAAATTTCATCAGATAAACAATGTCACTACTCACAGCAACTTCGGTGATTCAACTGCATTTGATAAGCCAACTGGACCTGTTTCCCTTGAGTTCACTTGTATAGGCAGCAGATAGAGGAAGAAGCAGGTCTTGGGAGGCTCCAACTAGAAATTATATTTCCATACATTCAATATGTACTGCTGCTTCCTAAGTAATTTGTGTTTCTACTCAGAGGAGAAGAAATGGCTCATGGGAATTTTTCAGACTTGCTTCATATTTCTAAAATAGTCTCAAATTTCACAACTTTAAGTTCCATTCAACAAGACCACAAGTAAAATTTTTCACTTGTATAAGAGATGCGTGAAGGAAGCTTTAGCAAAGTCGGGACTTTATGCACTTGAAAAAATCTGGATAAAAAATTGTTGATTCCTGATAAAGACAAGAAGCAGAAATCTCCTTTAAGACAGACTGACTATTATTTCTGTCAAGATAATAATTCTATTCATCGTAAAAGGTAGCATCATAGACAAAAGTTTCTCTATCATCTTCTGTACAGCACCAACTGAGAATTTTTGTCTTTGTACTTGCCTGAAACTTTTGTTGCAGCAGGACAAACTGAGAGCCTCTTGCTATCATTTTTTTGCAGCTGCTCATAATGTGTAAAAACATGCTGTGAAGAAGAATGTAAGTCATTGATAGATGCATCCTATGGAGCAATCTATTTCTGGGTGCAAATGTACTTGAATCTGCAGATGTTTTCTCAGAGGAGTGTTTCATCCTAAATGACTAATATTGTTTACAGAACCTGCTGGTGTGACCTCAATGATCCACTCTTTTGCCCTGGGTTTACTTTGGCAGTTGGTCACCATCTAATATTTTTCCATGATGAGGACAGAAGAGCAGTAAACATAACTTACAGAATCCAAGAACAGGAATGTTGAGCACATGGTGTATGAAGGAGGAAAACACCTTCAATGTGTATAAGAGCAAAGCTAAATGTTCTTCACTCCAATGAAACTGATGTTAATTGACAGTCTGTATTGACAGAACTTTGGAATTCTGTTCTTCAAACAAATTATCTCTGTGCCGACCTAGATTTGTATGCACAAGTGAACAGGCATATAAAAAGGACAACGCACACCCTTTTTAGTATAGAGCTAGCTATTGGACTTCTGGACTTACTGGACTTCAATAGGAAGGCATAGAACTTAGATAAGGTGTTTGCATGCCTAACAGTAAAAGAGTGAATTTTACAAGAAGAACCTGGACAGATGTCTAATAATATTTCTAATCTAATTGGAGAACCACAGAATGGTTGAAGTTGGAAGGCATCTCTGGAGATCATCTAGTCCAGTGCCTAAGGCTGAGAGCAAAGGAAACTGGAGTAGACTCCCCAGTACCACGTCCATTCAAGGTTTGAATATTCCCAAGGGCATATGCAACTCCTTTGGCAATCTGCTCCAGTGTTTGACCATTGTCACAGTAAAAAACCAAAACAAAACAATGCAATACAAAATGTTTTCTTCTGTTCACATGGAATTCCCTGAGCCTTTTCTTCTCCAGCCTGAACAGCCACAGCTTTCTCAACCTTTCCACACATGGTAGGTGCTTCAGTCCCTTAATCAATATCTCGGCCCTTTGTTGGACTTCCTCAAGTAGTTCCATATATGTCGTGTATCCCTAAACATAGAACTGACTTATATAGTAAATAATTGGTCTTGGACAAAGTTTAGGCAGAAAGGAAGGCAGAATGTGTCTAGAAGGACCTTGGCAGAAGTATAACTGTATTTATATATCCAATCTAAGCATGCAGGGGAAATGACAGACTAATGAAATAGGAAATAGTAGAGTTACAGAGGCTCTGAAGCAGAAGGTCAGAGGAGAAATAGGTTTTAAAAGACAGACATATATTTACACATCTATACATATATAATGAGTAAAAATTTCAAGAAGAAAAAGGGGGGAAAAGCCCTCCAAGAAGATGTCAAATCATTGAGTGGGTTATAAGCAAAAATCCACTTAATAGATTAATACTGAAGGCCCTGAGAGGCTGTAGGTACTCTGGAAAGAAATATATATGAATTCTGAGAATCATAGAATACAGGTGTTTTCAAGAAATGCAGTGGACAAGCAAATAACTCACAACCTTTCTGCTAGATTCATTTCTTCCTTCCATGCTTTGATTTTGATATTAAAATTCCTTGAGATTCATATTGTGAATATGATGGCCCAAGTTTATTCATGAATTATCTGTTTTAGAACATCTTCACACCATGCAGAGATTTAGCATTATGCCGTAGGTTACTGAGACTCACTTATCAAAGAAAGAACCAGATGTTCTGTGCAGATAAATTATGTCCTCCAGCAGTGAAAACTTATAGGTTTTCCAGGTAATATAGTATTCTAAGTGGAATATATCTTAGCTAACTGCAGGTATTTGGAAGTTGGATGTCTGCACTAGTAAGCCAAGTTTATAGTTATGGTAGAAGAAATAATACTGCCAAGAACTTTGAACTGATTTGTCTTGGGTGTCTGTTTTGGGGCGAGATGGATTGTTCTAATGTTATGCCTGACTTTCTGTTGACTACGACAAAAGATGACCAGCCCGAAACAGTTAGATATCTAACTTTTAAACATCTCAGAATAGATGTGTTAAATTTATTTAACTGCAGAGGACAAGAAGGCGGAGCCCTGTATAAATTCTCTAGAGTGAAGCAGAGCTTTATTAGATCAGAAAATGTGAGATTTGTTTAAAATTTTATATTCACAATTAGACAATATGCCATGTTAAAATTACTTTTCTTTAGTCCATTACCTCAAGAAAACTTGAAAGAACCTGAAAACAGAGGGAAAAAAGAGATTTCCTAACAATTACCAGTTTTATGTCTATATTGGCTAAATTACCAGGACAGCTCTAAAAATACTGCTTTTTCTAGACAGCAGCAGCCCTTGACAAGCTTCAAAAGGACATTGATTTCTCCAAAATTCAGACTAGTTTCAGGAGAAGTAAGGAGCCTAAAATGCTGAAAATCATATTTCTTAAAGTTAACAGTCTGATGGCATTGTGTAATTCTCTTGCTTTCACTGCCTCTGAATGTGTTGGGAATACAGAAGTAAGATCTGTAAAATTGGAATTATGTCTTTTGGTGTGGAAAATCTTCAAAATGCTTCAATCATTCTCTATGCAGTATATAAATACATTTAGATGCAGCAATAAAGACATCTAAGTATTTTCTATTCTTTTGACATTACTTTCATGCAAATTAATATCCCGTCTTTTAAAAATGTGTGTCTTAGTCTCTCTCTCTTTATTAAAGCAAAGATCTGCCCAATTGCAGTCTTATTTGAGCCTTCTACTTTGTGTTTGCAAAGAAAACAAAATAAATAGTGTCATTTATCTACTTTAATTGCGAAAGACATTAGATGAAACTCATACGTTTCATAGTAGGAGGTCAAACAACCTACTACACTTTCTAAAACTTTGTGGAGCATAATTATTTTAAGTTCTTTGGAGTTTCAGATTTTTATGTATAACAAAGACGTTTGCTAATTCAGTGAAGAATTTGCCTTTGTTCATTTCTCATTTTGCTTACATATAAACTTTTATACAAGGTACAAGTAGGAGAATCATGGTCAATGAGGCTTGAAAACTTGTTACTATACAACATTATTGTAAATTTGCTGCATATTTCATCCACTTATACTCAGAAAACTACTATTTCTTTATATCTCACACTTGACAAGGAAAAACCACCCAAAGCCTCAAGCAACATCACCAAGCAAACAAGCAAACAAACAAAAAAAAAATCCAAACAAGTTATAGCTGAATGTGAAAAACCCAGGAGCAGGTGATACATGAAACATTGGAACAATGAATCCCATATAGAAGTTAGCAATTTCACAAAGAAAGGTACAGTGTCCTTGGAATATCTGAGAAATTATAAATTAGTGTGACCAAAAAAAAAAAATTGAGATTTAATCTCCTTGAAAGAAAAAGCAGATCACATCAGACAAATTCCTATGAAAAACATGTAAGGCAAGAGAAAATTGGATAATGAACTGTGATGTAAGAAGTTATACAAAAATAAAATCCTGAAAAAGATTGTGATGGATAATGAAGAGACTGGACACCAACTGCAAATAGAAATGTCTGTAAGTAACATTTAATAATGTTGAGTATTAAAGGTAATATTTACAACAGGCCCTTGTGACCTGAAAGACTCATGACATACAATCAATATATACACCAAGAGAAAGGATTCCTTTCCAATACCAGCCCACTGCCAAAATGACACCTACGTAAGTTCCCTAGTATTTTAACAAAACAAAGTGCTAAGGGTTCCCATTGAAAGAGTCTCAGGTCACAGATTTAATTTATTGTTGCAGAAGAACCAACTGATGTCATGCAAAGCTGCAACATAGTCAAAGATGAAGAAACAAAATATAGATTTAAAAAAAAAAAAGAAAGAAAATAAAAAGAAAGGCATAACTACTACATAGAAACCTTTTAATTGTCTTAATTGTCTTTTTTGGTGATGAAGAAACAAGTTTCTCAACATAGGATAAAATTTCATCCTAAATGGAATTCCCTATTGCAGGGGATTGTAGACATTTGTCAACAAATTAAACAAGTGATGTATTTACTATTTCAAACTAACACCCTTGTTATGTCTATAAGAATTAAGAGTACTAATTATAGCTGTTTTGTACTATATTGTAGAGCTTTGGTTACACATATATAAATGACTTTGCGTTATTGGTGGTACCTCAATTTAAATTAATGTTCAAGTAATTCAGAGTTTCCTTGAAGTTTAATAATTCTCAATCACTACCTAACACTGAACCTATATATGTCTAACTAAACCTAAACATATATTTAATTATATTTAATCAATTTAATTCTGCAATTTTTGATAAATTTAAATTTTAATAGAAAATGGAAAGCAGTGTCTCAGCTGGTAGTTAGAAAATAAAATTATGCTCCAGGTACTATCTATAAAAATTGCCTTATTATAATTGTAACAGCAAAAAAAGATAAAATTTTCTGACAGGCTAAATGCCTAACACTGGCTTTAATACAGAATGAATTGAGTGAGTTATAAAACATGGTGTTATAAACATTAGTGCATTACTACCTATGTATTCTCCTGCGTGTCCTATAACTTGTACTCATCATAATAGCTATTCAGTTAGATTTGTGTTTCTGAAGGAATCATTACAGGTCTTATAGTATAATATTTTAGTCCTACACAAATCCTGTAGGACAATGTTACATGTGATTTAGTCTTATAGGATTACCTCACAGTCATCTAAAAATCCCTTTAATCCATTAGAAAATCCTTAGGATTGTCTTATAAAGGCACAAAGGGACATACATATGACCAAGCCTGCTTCTTTCACAAAGAAGTTCCCTCATGTAATGTAGATGTAACATCCACAGTTTCATGCAATATTGGTGCCATTTTCCATTTCATTTTAACAAACTATTTTGGTCCTATAGATTGAATTCAAGCATGGAATGTATGTAAAGACTTACATTCGCTCAATTTGTCAGACAATTTAACGTGATCTGCTGTGTGTAAGATTCTAAAAATATAATTCATTTGTCAAGTAGTTGTTACTGCAGTAAGACTCAAGGTTAAATAAAAGTGATCCCTCCAATATCTAGAATCATCACCAGATTGAACCCTAACCAAAATTTCGAGTAAATACCTTTCATGAATATACTTAATGTTCAGTTACCATCAGTTTTCAACAGGCAAAAATTATCTACAGGATAAATCTTGCAAACATGGAAGCATGGCAGCAATATACATGTGTGTGTACATATATATATACACATATATATGCACACAGTAAGACAGTGGTGATTTGCTAAGAGGAAGACTCATTCCTATTATTAGTTGTGTTTTTAAATTTACCACTGGAAAATGTTGAAGAGTTTGAGACTCTCTATATATAATGTATATGTACATATATTTTGATCTTTGGGAAGTGTCCAAGTGGGAAGGGATGTGGTTTGTAAAACATGTCTGGAGTTTTGACTGTTGAAGTGTTTGAAGACCAAGAGAGGAGATTTTGTAGGTAGAACTTCAGTGAAAGGAAAACAAAGAAAAATGTCAGCTGCTGAATTGGACAGACAATCTGTGACAAAGACACTAAAAAAGCTGAATTGCTCAATGTCTTCTTCAAGTCACTCTTTATTGATAGACCAGCCTTCCACAGTCCTAGGTCCTTGAGTCTCAAAGACAAGTCTGAAGCCAGAAAGACTTATTTCTCCTTGAAGTAAACTAAGGAAGACTTAAATGTGGAGGAAGATCAAGTCATGAAACATTTACCCAAACTGTAGGGAAGTTCACAGATCTTTAGAACATACACCAACAAGTGCAGAAGAAACTGACCAATCTATTTGTGGGACACTCCTGATTATATTTGAAAGAATGTGGAGGTCAGGATTGTTTCCTGAAAACTGGAAGATGACAAATAGCACATTTCTCCTCAAGAAACACAAAGAGGAAGAACTAGGGAGCTGCAGGACCATCCTCTTCAGCTCAACTATGGGAAAGCAATGGCACAAGTAATCCTGTAAACCATTTCCAGATACATGAAAGACAAGGAGGTGATTTGGAGCAGTCAGCATGGACTCAGCAAACGGAAAGATGACTGCCTAGGTAGGTGAGGGGAGAGTTGTAAGTGTTGTTTATTCAGACTTCATGGAAATGTTTTACACTGCCCCCCCCCATCTTCATTCATAAAGTGATGAAATAGAGGTCGGTTCTCCTTGCAGAATCATAAAGATATAATTGTTAAGACTTGCAGCTTTCAGTTCCTTGTTGGACTGTAACTGTTTAATATTACTTAAATTGGGAAATTTTGTTAAATTTCCATTCCTTTAGATGTACTTTAAAAATCCTTTTTCTGATGTTTCTATCCTAAGTTTTACCCTAACCCTGACCATGAACGAAATATTTTTTTTTAATACAGACTTTTTAAAAAATCTTTTATATGACTTTCTACACTATAAAAGGATCCATACAGGTCTAGAAGAGAAATTATTTTTAGGTCATCAGAAAGCGTGAACAGATGAACATTATGGATGTCCAATTTACAATGAAACCAGACTGGAGAGAATAAAACCAACAGTCTGTAGTTTCTTCTGTATGACTCAGACAATTTTCTTTTCCACTCCAGGCAACAGTTATGCTAAACATACTGAACCATAACCTTCAGGAAGAGTAAACTTTCACTTTTTCTCAGAATTGGTAGCTTTCCACCATGGGTTGATGCCCAGCTCATTGACCTTCCCTCGGAGTTGTATCAAGAAGGACATTGCTAACCTCACAATTTATCCATCCCTAAAACTGTCTTGGTTTTGTTGTTGTTGGTTTTTATTTTGTGGGTTTTTTTTCCAAAGCTTTTTAATTAAAAAAAAAACATATTACATCTTTAAGAGAAAACCATTTTTTAATGAGACCTGTCCAAGCTTTCTACAAATTTACAGCAAAATTTCTTCCTCTCCATGCCAAGCCTCTCAAAGAACAACTGTTATGGTCTGGTGTGCTGAACTCTCAATAGTTATCATTTTGATTGCTTTACTTCACTACTCAATCCTCACCAGCTTTTTTCTCTGCTCCCTTGACACCTTTAAACATATCAGGACCAATCCTAGTTTCTAAATTTTAGACTTCTGCTGACTGGAAAGAATTCATGTTTTTCTCTTCAAGTGCCCTAGGACATGTTTCAAGATACATCTTCTGTACAGAAAGCTGTCTGTGTGAATGCCAGCCCAGAAACTTTCAGGTTTCCTCTATGTTGAGTCATTGTGCTTCAGTGTCAGGGACTGAAAATGGCTTAAAGATTTTTAAGAACCTTTGCCATCATGGCAAGTAAACAAGGCTGAGGGAGAAGAATGTATCAAAAAAGAAAGCCAAACCCAGCAGCTGTCCTGAAAATCAGCCCTGGAGGGGCTCGGGGTGGGGGAGCTATAATTCAAAGACTTATCTACTGAGACCAAGATTGCAAAATCACCCCATGACAAAGAGGGGAGGAGGAGTGGTTTTGGGTGTGTGACATAACCTCTGGTCAAAAGGAGTAAACACCTCCTCCCTTACACCAAGTGGCTCAGTTGTAAACCCCCTACCCTGAAAAGGCCACATATGCAGGACATGAGGTGCAGCTCTGGAGGTGTCATCATCCATCAAAGACCTCCAAAGTGCTCCCCAGAGTCACTGCTGAGGCCTTGCAGCAGAGCACTGCACATGACTCAAAAAGATGCAGTGCCTCCAGAGCCTGCTGCAAGAGACTCAGTCAGACTTGCCCCCCACCAGAGGAGGTACCCCACCTGGCCCAAATGTATTAATCCAGTGAACTCTATGTTTTGATGAACCCTCACCACCTGGAAGACTGGAAGAAGAGGATCAACAGGCTGCTATCAACATCCATGGAGTGGTGATATTTTCTATTTCCTCTGTCTCTATCACTCTTTTCTCTCCACCCCACCACCACCACTTTTTCTGTTTATTTCTGACTCTCCCTCACATTTACTGTTAAATCAAATCAATACTGTTGACTTTGGCATGTGGTCTCATTTGCCTTAAGTCAGTCAGAGACATCTTTGTAATAATTTTAATATGTGGATCTTAACATTTAGGTAAATGCACTCTCTTCTCAGAACTTAAAATGGAAAGTGAGAATCTTCTGTTCCTGCTTTTATGAGGTTTTAAATTTTATTTTATTTGTCAAAATGACTACTTTGGACAAGTGAAACATAAGAGTCTACTGAGTTACCTAAACATAGATATAAAATACTAATATTTAAGGTTTTTGGTCTGGCATTCAGGTGCTATTTCTAGGAGAGCATGGTCTTTCTCAGCTCTTTGCCATATTGTCAACTCCATGAAGATAATTTGTTTATGCTAAGGAATTTGGGTAGATAAATATAATAAAAAGGATTTGGCATGTTGTCATGAATGAAAACAATATTCAGAGTTTAATTACCTTAAAACTCAGTTATATCCTATGTACATGTTATTAAGGCACTCCGTTTGAATCTCTTGCTTGATATTTGCAAACAGATTTGGGTTTGGATTAAAAATGAATTCTTAAATTTTTAATAAAGGCTTCCTCTGAAACCATTTGAAGTCTATGGCAAGACTCCAAAATTACTTCACCTTTGAATCATGGCATAAATTGTATTGCCCGTATATCTTCGACCATTTTTTCTACTGTCTTGTCAGCTTCTCAGTCTGTAAGAAAGCAATTTTTCACTGTTCTTAGTGATGTTAATTCCAATCAATATTATGTTACACTCAATACATGCAATCTTTTCCCAAAGAGATGTAAAGAAGTAAAAAGCATTCATGACAGTTGACACTATCTCTGAAGGCCATATTGATTACTAAGAGAGTCAAATAAGGATTTAATAAATTTAAAATAAAATTTTAAAAAAGCACTTCTTGAAGTGAAACATAATGTTTCATACAGACACTTAATATAAGCAGAAATTACTTTTCCTTCATGGAAAATGAAAGGAATTATTTTCTTCCTATTAGCATTTCAATTAAAAGCATTTCTACTAATTTCCTTTTAATGAAAGCATATAAATAGCAATAGCCTTTAAGTACTGATTTTTCCTAAAGCAAAAGAATTTTTTGCATAAAGAAATTTCTACATAGGAGTACTGTAAACAGTAAACCAATAAAATTACTTGTTTCAGTTCAGTAAATATACATTGATTTTCATACTGATTCATATTTATGCTCAGAATGGTCCTCAGCACTTTTCACTGATACTCACTGTGAGTAGAAAGTCATGCATAAAATGTAACATTTCCAGACAACTTCTTTTTAGGTGAACAGTGTCATATTTTCAGAAATTGTGTGGTTCTACAGAAACCAGAGAAATTAAGGTAGATTCATAGAATTATAGTATTTTAAAAGAATAGAGGTATATATTTGGCAGATATTGGAGAAATTGAGATTTTTGAATTTATGAACTGAATTATTTTGTGTGGAAGAAATAATTTAAAATGTCTATATGTTTAATCTTCCCCAGCCGTTTTTGTTTAGTCTTTTTTTAATCTAAGTCAAAGGTGTCTAGAGTTTAGAATAGTTTGTAGGGAAATTCTGTGCTTTTGTTAATTATAATAAATACAAAAATAAAATAAGCTTTGTCTTTTAATCAACAAAACCAAGTAAAGTACTAATAGTATTGCAAACCTAAGCTTATGATTCTTTAAACAAAGTTAAACCAAGTATCTTTCCACTCAGTAATAGACAATATTAATACTTGGCAAAAAGCCGAGACAGGAGTATACTGAAAATGCTCTCACTAATAAAAGAGCACCTAAAACAGTCTTAATTGTGACTATAGCTTATTTGTAGGCATTGCTTCATCAGTCTTCAAAATAAAACAATATCATTGCTTCTTCCAGGCATCAGAGAAATGGAGAAAGAGATCTACTCATTCTGGCTTAATCCCACCCTAGATGTGTTGGTTAGGGGGTCAACACTACATTTACATCTACATCATAAATTCAGAAAAATTTATTTCTTTATGGGGGAGGAAAGAGAGAGAGGGAAGAGCTGGTTTCCCACTCATATTTTTGTCAAATATAGATGTAAACCCCAAAGGGTTAACTTTGAAATAAATAAATCCTTCTCAAATTATAGAATCATGGAACAAATTATTTTATTAAATCTTTAGGTATTTAAAAATTGTAATGCATTTACATTCAACATTCACCAAAACACACACACACACAAACCCCCCCCTTCCAAAACCAAGCAAAAACAACAACAAAAAAAAAGCTCCAAGCAAGCACATTAGGACACTGCTTAATAGCTCTCATCCTTTCTCCAACAACAGGGAAAGGAAAAGCAGGATGAGAGTTTGGCTTCAGCTTCTGCCTCATTTCAACTCCCCAGCTGGAAGAGCTCCTCATTGTCCTTGAGAAACTTCTGGACTAACTCCAAGCTTCTACATACATAAGAGGAGACCAAGAACTGTAATTAGTGCTGCAATTACTGAATGAAATCAGAGGTTTGCTGAATAGCTTACTAGTAGGTGACAAAAAAGGAACAGATATGATCCTTTAACAATAGAATGAAAGTCAAAAGAATCAATATATTCTTCTTTCTTCTGTGCACTCCCTCTATCCTTAAGAAGAGAAAATATGGTAGAAGAGTGCAATTTAATAGGCACACTGTTTCAAATGCAAGGAACCAATCCTCAGCCAAAAGATCAGGTAGCAATATCCACTGGAATTCATTAAAAAAAAATTTCAGCTCATTCATGAGGAGAATGATTTCATCTGTATGGCCCAGCACCTGGGTCTGGATGTCCACTAGATTCTGTACAGGATCTCTGTAGCTGTGTACTATGCATTTGGTTATTACATGTGTAATATGTAATATGATACTGTTTTGTACAGTTTCCTCACTTCATCATTAGACATAATGGTGTCATGGTGTGGCAACCCACCAGGGTGTTTTTATTTTTTTATCATGAACCTGAAAGTTGCCACTGCTTGCAACTGGCTGTGAGATGAGAGCATATAAGAGATAGAAAAATATACATTTGAGAAAGCGACAAGTAGTTCTGCCTTATCACAGCTCTTTGGGTGTGAAGCAAAGTATCCACTGAATAAAGACTACACTTTTTTTTAAGGCAAAAGTAGTTGTTGAACTGGTGTAAGGAACAAGTTAACAAGTAATAGGAGTGCTGAGAGCCCAACAGGAATAATGAGAGTGCAGTGTACATTTTACTTTCACCCTCCTTTGTTTAGTAGGACAGATATAGCTTGAGAAACTCATTGTATTCTATACTTGTCTGCATTCTATACTAGTCTGTACCTCCATACTAGTCATACTAGCATTGAAAACACATTTTCAGGACATTAAAATGCTTGGTTTTAATGTGATACTTTTTGAGGTACTGAAATTGTAATATCATTATTGCTGCTGGCTGGGCAAAATACAGTCACCAATATAAATAGTTCAGTCCTAATGCTGGTTGATGTAAATCGGTATAGATGAAAAGACTGGCGAGAACTTAACTGCCAAACAGAGCTGATGATTTTGTTCTCATTCTGCCTTTTTGTCAGTGGGAACATATGCAGTTTTTCCCAGTCCAGCTGGGAATTTCACTAAATGAAATTCAGAGGAATACTGAGGTTTCTGCCTCTCTCTTAAATGTTTGGAATTGACCAATGCATTGAAAAAATTCTAGACAGAAAGAAAATGACATCTCCTTAGGTATCATGATTTGATACCTAAGGCTCAGAATATTAATTTTGACTGTTCACAATGAAGGGAACCAAAGTAATTTAGTCCAGCTTGTTTAAAATGAAATTATTTTAACTACTTGTTACAAAGGTATATAATGTGCATATATGTATATATATCTCTTTATAAGTGATGAGATGTACATATACATCTTTAGCTCACTCTTCTCTTTAAATTTTCGTAGCTGAACCTTGTCTAAGTCCTGCTGATTCCTTCTGCCCAACAAACCCCCTCAGGAGACACCTATAATTTTATGCATTGCATCAGATTCACATATTTGTTTTTAAAATGTTCTCAAAGGAACTTTTCCGTTAATTGTATTTGGACTGATTTGATGTTAGCTGGATTCCTAAAGATATTTTCAGGTCCTTTCTGGCTGTAGGACTTTACTTACGTAGGAATAAATGTTTTAATTCTTTCAGCTATAAATTTAAGTCTAAATTTGAAAAAGTATTTTCTTGGAGTAAAAAGTTAATGATAAAGGAAATTATATATTATAGAAAATTACTGTTGTACTCACTCATCTTTTCTTTCTCTCATATATTCTGACTTGCTATTACTACATTGTAACTCTTTTTTCCCTATAATCTCTGTCTTTTATAGAACTTAAACTGCTTGTGATAGAAAATGCATCCTTGTATATGAATTTATGTGTGTGTTTACACCGAACATAATTAGCTTATGGGACCACATTGATTTATGTTCTAAGGAAGCATTTCTTCTTAGTCTTACTCTTTACTACAAGAAAAGAAGGGAGGAAAAGATGGAAGGGAGGCAAGAATAGAGGAAGGAGGAAGGGGAAAATGGGAAGAAACACAA
>VXBI01007460.1:237329-250670 GCA_013397375.1 Toxostoma redivivum
AAGGAAGGAAGGAAGGAAGGAAGGAAGGAAGGAAGGAAGTGTGTTGGTTTATGTATGTTTCTAACACGAGCACCAGCCATGTTACACACTGTGATTTGTTGAAGGATACTTAAACTGACCTATATGAGCAACGGGGAGTGTCAGAGAGCCTAAAGAAAAGGGCATGGAGTTCTGCATGGGTAGATCTCATCTCCTTCTCATCTGGGATTTGTAATTATATTGAAGCCTATTACAGTCTCAGAGCCATGGATCATCAGACATGGGTCATATTTCAGATACATCAAACACAGTATTTTCCTCTAATACCAGGATGTGAAATCTCTAATACTAACATCACACATCACTGGTTTCCACTCACAAGTCAATCCACAGACCGAAAGAATAGAAAACTGCAAGGATGTGGCTAATTTGTAGAGAGGTAAAAGGTGTCCAAAAAATCAATACATTTGTTTTGTTGTAGCCAGTAAATATGGCAGTGGCCATTTCACATAAAAATCCTTCATTTGCCCTACTCCACAATAATTTTGCTTGGCAGAATGAATTTTTATGTTTCAATTTTTAGCCTTTATCCTATCACTGTAGTAAAAAATGTGCCATCTACACCTGGTACAGAGCAGTAAACACAATTTAATTGAGACAGTATTCTTTTTTAGTCATGGATCTATAGATAACATATTATATTAATTTAAATATGATCCATATATTGTTTTTTTTCTATTTTATGTCTGTTAAACCCTCTTTTTTCCTAGTTCCTAGAATTTATTTCTGTATTTTTCCCTATAGTTCCCTTTTAAGTCTAAGTTCTCTCTCAGCCTAGTCCATTTTTCCTTTCTTTTTCTTTTAATTCTTTCTTTCTTCCACTCTTTTATTTTAATTGGGTATAACATGCGAAGTTACAGATATAAAGCTAGGAAATAAATATGTCATACATTTACACATCACTGATTCCTCATAGGATGGTAATAGTCTATAACATAAGGAGAATTTAAAAATAAAAGTGGGTAGTATCCACTTTAAGAAGACCCAAAGAGAGGTGGAAAAAATACTGCAGAAAACAGGATTTTCTGAGTTTTTTGTGTGGTTTGTTATCCTATTTGTATATGTAATATTTATAACATGGCTCTATCAGATGTTCTATTTGAAAACCATTGGCTAACTAGCAAATTCCAGAATTTCAGAGACTCTCCATATTTGGTTCAATGTTTGCTGCCACTCATTTATTTGGCATGTCTGTAACTGCATGCAATTTTGATTTTGTGATTGAGAATCATATGTGCCTCCAATTCTCACTCATAATCAGACAAAAATTATAATAGTTTAGACTGCTAGATTTAAGATACGACTTAAATATATTGTTTAATTTTGATGGTGTATTATATTTAACTTCACTTTTTGAATAACAGTTAAAAGTTGTCTAAATTTGGCTAGGCACCTGCTGTCATTCTGTGCATATAATATAATATTCCTTTTTCTCTGGTCATTTTTAAGGGCAGGATTTGAATCCAAAGCACAATTTATTTTATGACTTTATAACAGAACAGGACTGATCTGGGACATAATCCACTTCATGATTCCTCAAGACTATATTCTGATTCTAAGAGAAACTAGGATTCCCACTGACAGCATTTCTACCTTTCCAAAGGAAATCAAAGTTTATGAGAAGCTTTGTTTCCCTTCTCTAGATGTGTTGCAATTTTGATACCTTGAGGAAATTGGCCAAAGGATAAGAAGTGAGGGGAGCTGCAGAGATCACAATTCCTTTGAGTGCAGGACATGCTGAGAGCACTCCTCTTGGAACCCAGCATTTATCACACCCTAGGCAGGGATTCCACCCACAGTGTAAATGCACTGTTGTGGAAAAGGGTGACAGAAATTGTTGGGGTTTGGGGTTGTTTCATATTTTGTACTCTAAAAACCTTCTGTACACCATACATTTTGTCACAAATATTCACAAAGAAAGAAACCATACAGTGAATCAGTAAGGAAATATTTTAAGGAGTTGTATCTGTTGGTTGATTGATTTTGCAGTGAACTGAACTAAGGACGATACTCCATGATTTTGCAAGAATTACCTAGTATTCAATTTAAAATATCATTGCCACCCCGCTGCAATTATTGGTAGAACTCACCGGAATGAGCTACACCATTTATTACTTAGTATGAATTCAGTTATCTCACTTTGGAAGTTTGTTTTTTTTCTGATTCCTTTTCTTGTTTAATTCAGTACCTTTTTGTTGTCTTGCTTACAGAATAAAATAATAGGAATGGTTATAGCTCATTAACTTCCTGTATAGAACAGGGCCCTATGTCACAGCAGCTATTACAGTATTAGTACTGTGCTGTGGATAGTAATTTTTCCTCTGTTAAAAAAAAAAAAAAACAAACAAAAACTGCACAGAAGCACAAGCTTTTACAGCATCACCTAAAGAGAGATGGAGGCAATTCTTTTTGTTGAGTAATAAAAACATCTTTCCTGACATAAACCAAACACATAAGATTGGCAAAACAGACGAAATTATTTTGCAAAACAATAAGAAGGGAGGTAATAGAGTAAATATAGAGTAATTTTTTTTTGTCAATGGTGTAGAGGTGGTTTGACAGAATATGAAAATGATAAGGTAGAGCATATTAAAGGTGCTTAAGAAATATGCCAGAGTAGCATGTCCTGAGTACAACTTGGAATAGATCTGTTTTAAAAAACTTTCAAAAGGTAACTGACAGCTTTGGACAGCTGAACTAGCACTCTGGGAAACTGGAATATAATAGTACATTATATCAGGTGGACCATAATAAATGTGTTATACTGTTCTGTGTTTGGCTGGGACAGGGTAAATTTTTGCAGTAGTCAGGAGGGCTCATGGCAAGTACTTGAAAGCTATTTTGTGCCTCTTCACATTAGATGCAAGGAAAAGGGACTCCCTTCCAAGAAAAAAGGGGTTCCTTCCAGTCAGGGGAGCATGGTGCCAGTCCCAAGCCAGAGGGAGCAGCAGTTGGGTCCAGTCAGGCTTGTAAGCATTTTGCATGTCAATTACTCTCTCTTTTGTACTGTTCACTTTCTTATCCTGTTGTTTTTTCCAGTAAATTGTTCTTACATCAGCGTGTGATCTTTGCCTTTTGCCACTTGGAGCAGGAGGACAGGAAGGGGGAGGGTGAACAAGCAGCAGAATCCTTTGCAGCTTGTCACTGGGACAGCTAAAGTAGATGGTAGGTGCTTTTCCTAAACCACAAAATACCTCTATTGAAGATTTAAAACTGGGCAGGACTGACTGTCAGAAATCAGCCAACCAAAAGCAGCTTTTAGTATTAGAAATTAGATATTTGAAATTGTATGCACAAATGCATTAAATCTTATTGGAAAAAAAAAAAAAAAGAAAACGCTGATGCTACCAGAAAAGACATTAACTGTTCTATAATGAAATGTATGTGTATCGCAATTCAGGAAGGGTTTTGGGACAGGATTCAGCTGACCTAAATGTAGAGATATATAGAGATATACTATATCTATGATAAAAATAATGAATCTTTGGATTCATATGAAAATTTAACAGAAATAAAATTACAGGTCATCAAACTAAGTAGTTTCCAGAAGAAAATTTCACAGGTTAACAAGCCAGAATGTTCAAGAAAAAAAAAAAAAAAGTTAATTTATCAATCAGTCAGCTCAATTTAGTAGAAATTATAGGTAAGAATAAGTATTAAATCAGGATGCAGTAAAATGATAATGTCCAAGCAGAGGTGAGTGTGAAAACAGGGTTGAATGCATAAATTTGTAAGATGAGGTCAAGAGACGTGAAGTCTGAAGTTGGCCATAGTGAGTTAATCAAACTGAAGAATAAAAATATGGGCTACATCTGTCCTAATGTAGGAATCTATGATCTATACGTGTGGACAGAGACATCTAGTGAGCTGCAAAATATAGCTTAAGAATTTCTTTTCTCCAGCCAGGACTTCTGTTTCCCAGACTGATAAGCTGATAATAGCTGCAAACAAGGAGAAACTTCCCAAGGTGATAATATGGTTGAAAAACAAGTTGGAATCTGGTGAAAAACAGAGTGGAATTCATAATAAAGATGAACACCTGGTGTTTTTCCCATGGGATACATCCTGAGGTATGGTCTCATGGATGTTTATCCCAATTGACCAATGAACTACTGTCCTGTTCTAGTCTCTCATAACATGCTTTAAATACAGGCTCTCCGCTGAATAAATCGGCCTTTTTCCCTAAAAGGGTCCAATATGTGTTGCTGTTCTCACTGTCTCTTTT
Organism: Toxostoma redivivum; assembly: GCA_013397375.1. Lineage (NCBI taxonomy): Eukaryota > Metazoa > Chordata > Aves > Passeriformes > Mimidae > Toxostoma > Toxostoma redivivum. The sequence continues at coordinate 241,594 of VXBI01007460.1, forward strand.
TCTCCCTCTCTAGGGCAGTAGCCACATTTACATCTGTATCTGACTGAATGACTGTGAACACCATTTATAATTCTGTCATTCTAGGCACTTCTCAGATATCAGTATTTATTACCTAAAGTCAAGTGAATCCCACAAAAAAGAGAAAAAAAAATCAAAACGACAACAACTGAAGCAAACAAAAAACCCTCACAACAACAAAAAACTCACACAATCCCTCAAACAAATAAACAAGAAAAACACAAAAAACACCTCTAGAAAAGTATTTGTTTATAGTGATTTATTTAAGATTTGATCTACAGATATTGTTTCTTATATTGTGCATGTATCTTGATGTTCATTTTGACCCTATTTATGCTGGACATCTCTGTTCACATTGCAAAAGCCTAATTATTGTTATTACCACCCAGAAAACGCTACCATAAGTTATAGGTCAAAAGATTGTCTGACATGACCTACAGTTTGTCAGAAAAAGGTAGTGGAAAAAGGAATAAAACAGCAAGAGTGTGCCAAGAGCCAAAAATAAGCTGGAAGGTGACTTACAAGCTTTTTAGTCTATTTTTAAAACTAGTTAACCCCAAAGTCACTGATAGAAGCCTACAAATATCTAAGGATGAATTCATGGACATACAAGTTTCTGCTTTCATATATATATAAATGCATAATTTGAAATTACCCATATGAACATTTTAAATACATAAAGATTTCACTAAAAATTTTTCTTCAGTCAAGATTCATATGACATCATACCTAAAATCTTTACTGCAGTAATATTTTACTTAGATAATACATTAATATATCTTAAAAAGGACATTTCTAATATAGTTTTGCTCTTAATTTTTTTTTCAGAACCCTTCTCATTAAGACTATACATGTTCACTGTAGTGCTAAATAAAAAACAAAAACAAAAAACAAACTTCATTATCTTTTCCTGATTTAAAAATCATCTATTTGTCAGCAATATTGGGGCTGACATTTTTAAGGATTGCATGGAGCAAGCAATAAGTTATTTTGAAATGAATGAATACAGCAGAACTAGCAAAAAATATTAAGACAGTTATATTTTATGTTTATAAATTTTGTATCAAGTACTCTACTTTGTTCATTGGTTGTAAAGATCATTCCACAACTAGCTAAATAACTGATAATTTCTTTACTTCTCATATTATTACTCTAATTATTGCTTACCCATTATCTACTTCAGTACTGATGTTTGCATATTGAGACATAAGGTGAATGCTTTTCACCACCAAGAAAAGGTAGTTTAAAAAGAAATTTACTTTTGGGGATGTAAGGATATTAGATATGATAAAGGGTAATTGAGAAATAAAAATCACCATTGGAGACCTGGTCTCCAACCAATTTACCTGTTATTTCCCAGTAATGAATTATCATCCCTAATATGAAAATGCATGTCTCTTTTGTATCATCATTGTTTATACAGGTAATTTTTTTCAATTTTTAATTTTTTTTTTTATTTTATGTCTCTTTAAAGATTTCTGTTTCTTTTTTTCACTGTTATCGGAGTGGTCTTATGGTCATGTCTGCATTTTTAAAAAAAATCTTCTTCTAAAAATAGAAAACAAAAAAAACTTTTCATCTAGCATGAGCTATCCTTCTGCTCATGTCTGTTTATTTCTGTTAGGGCTGCAATGTATTATATTTCTCATCTGTATGAAGTGGGAGAGAAAGTATTAAATTCTGATGTAATTGAAATATATTCAAAATAGACATAATTTCTCTTGAAGAAGAAAGCAAGCTAAGTGAATACAAATTATTATTTTCAAGTACATAAAAGTGGTAAGTGCAAACTTACCACACAGAATGTTTGCATTGTTGAATATCCTTCTTAGTAACTTGGCAAAGGTGAGGAATGAGGTGGTTTAATTAGCAACAGAAACAGCTAAGCATATTTGGGTTAATCAGGTCTCAAGGATATTGTGAAGAACTTCAAGAGGACTTTGGTGAACAGGCAGCCTAATTCTGGATTAAATAACTTCCACTGAAGGCAAAGTGGGGAATGTTGGAGAGAGTAAGATGACCTACTTGTGTATGTCTGAGTTCTAAATGAAACTGCAACACAAATGAAAAAAAAATAGACACCAACATCCATAGATCAATCAAAAGTCCTGCAGTAGAGGTCAAAAAGCAAATTAAATGCTTACCTGAAAGAGGTGGCACACAAGACGGTGATGAAAACTTACATGTTGTTTCTTGTAATGTTATATTTAAATTAGAAATATATTGCCATCTAAAACACTTTTTTTTTTTGTTTTTTTTTTTTTTTGCTGGTCACACCAGCAAACAGATAAAAGGAAAGAAGAAAGGAATTTCCAATTAGGTCTTGATATAAAATTTAAATATTTAGTTTCTTCCTGTTATTCTTAAACCAGATTTACTACTATCAGTAATGTCTGCTTTGATTCAGGTGCGTATTCAGTGATCAATGGGGCTCTGAAAAGAGGAAAATGTGTTTCACTAAGAAGCTGACAGCAATTATTGTCAAATGAATTATTGTCAAAGCTGCAAATGAAGATATACACAAAACATAAGAGTACTTTCTACACATTTCAAAATTGGCTTCACGGGTAGCTTGCACAGGAGGAACTCATGCAAGATGCCTTGAGTTCTGTGTAGCAGCATCAGGATTTCAGCTATTACACAATTATCTGACGATTTCTTACGGATGCAAATTCTGTCATATAATTCTGCTCAATATGAATACACCTACTTCTTCTCACAAAGATACGATGATCTCTTTATTAATGTTATGCCCATCCCCAATGACATTAGAATACTAACTTCCAAAAGGTGCTATTGTGTATCCCCAAATGATTGTTCAAGGAATGCCGAAATTTTTTACAGTTTCATGTATTATTTTAACCAACCATTAACGTTGCTTGTTGTTTGACACAAATGTTTTGTACTGACTGTCTGTAGTTATTTTATTCTAATTTATTAGTGACAGAGTTCTATAGTATTGTAATGTTCTCTTTCATAATATGAAGAATCCAACCCAAAAATTCAAGCATTTTTAGTAATTACTGTGAAAAATTTATTTTACTGCCTTTTACTATTTCTTATATAGAAATGCTCTTAATTTTGATCATTGAAGTCATAGCTGAAAATGTTCCAGATAATGCCTTCTCTGCTCAAAACTAAGTAAATTTTCTAAACATTAACAGCATGAAGGGCTAAAGAGGTGGTGAAAGGTCTGGATCACAAGTCTTATGAAGAGCAGCTGAAGGAACTGAGACTGTTTAGCTTAAAAGAAAGCTCAGGGGAGAGAGACCTTATTGTTCATCATAACCAACTTGGAGTATGTAACAAAGTGGGGTCTCTTCTCTCAAGTGACAGGCAATAGAGCAAGAAGAAATTGTCTCAAGTTTTGCCAGGGGAGGTTAGGGTTAAGATAAATTTCTTATCAGAAAAGTATGTCAAGCATTGGAATAGTTTTTTTTCAGGGAAGTAGCTGAATCCCACCACTGGAAGTATTTCAAAGACATGCAGATGTGGCACAGAGTGACATGGTTTAGTGAATTGTCAGTTAGGTAAATGGTTGGATTCAATGGTCTCAAAGGTCTTTTCAAACCTGAATTATTCTATGATTCTATGAAGTAAATTATTTAGTTTGACCATGAAGAGTGGTCCTCCTATAAGCCCTACCCTTGCTTCAGTACCAGGCTGGAAACAGGTTGAAAAGGTAGAAGGGACGCTGTGCTAAGTCAAGTCAGCAAAATTTACAAACTGTACCATATCTTTCTCATTAAACAGTGTAAACCCAAAAATAGTAGAGTACTAGGCTTTCCAGAAAAGCTAAATGTTAACTTTTCATAAACTTAGGAAGATTGACAAGATTTTTAAAATTTGTCATTAAAAATGATAACAAAATTAAAATATTTTGCAGTATATTGTTGATTTTACTTACACATGGTACTGGTGTAATATATTGGTTGCTCACTGTTTTATTGTAATCTATTTCCACTTACACCTTCTATTCTTATGTAACATTAATATTAATGTAAATGTTTCATAGTAAGTGTGCTATTTTCTTGTATTTTTCATATAAAATAGAGGATTTTTTCCTGATTAAAACAGGGTTTTTTCCACTGTTGTAAAGGTAATTTTCCATTTTAACTTATAGTTCTTTATACATGTATTTGTTATTTATCTTTTTGACAGGAAGCATGAACAGTTTCTCAAAAACAGAGTTTACTTTAATTTGGATTGCATTAGTTGAAAAACTCAGAGTAAAGATGGTTAGCAAATTTCCAGTGAAGCAATTATAATATATGAGTTTATGTAAAAACAAAGGAATTTGTGGGGTTTTTTTGTTGTTGTTTTGATTTTTTGTTGTTGTTTTTGTTTTTGTTTTGTTTGGGTTTTTTTGTTTGGTTTTGGTTTTGGTTTTGGCTTTTTTTTTAATGAATTAGTTCAGCTTTTGCAATCTTTTATTGATTTAATCCTTTTTTTTATTATTATTTTTTTTCAGTCCAATAATGCAGCCCCATAACACCAAGACAGGTGGGCGGTGCAGAAGGTCCAACAGTTGCAGCTTTGGAAATAGGTAGCTGTGCCAGGACTTCCATGAACTCTGGCTTTAAATCCTTTGGAAAGTTTAATCCGGCCAGGACCCTTAGGTCTGTGAGGGGTGGCCCTTAACACTTGTTCAAATTTGAAGTGTACCCAAGTTCTGTACTGAAGGGTGACCATTTCAGACTGGGAGCTCAGAAAACCCTTAAACATATCTGACATCTTGTCAGTTTTATAGTTCTTCACCAACCAATTGTTCTCAAAGGACAGTATAAGTGGTAGATCAATATATAGAGAGAGAAGTGCATGTATTTATACACATAGAATATATATGCATATGTAAAAATCTATAAAATATATTAAAGGCAGCCTGAACTTTATTATACAATGACAGAATATGTCTAAAACCATTTCCAAATATATATCTGGAGTAGTTCTAAACGGCTGATGCCTGACTGGAAAGTGACTCCTTTATTTAAAGTAAATATGTTTCTTTATTGTGTAGCCCTAATGGGAGTACCCTGCCAAAATGAGTCTCCAGTCAGGAAGGATAAATGAATCATAGTCACAAGCTAATTTGTCACATATGTGGTTAAATTTTCTCTTTTATATTTGTAAATATTGAAGATTAATTCTGTAAGTAGAGCTGCATTTGTTTTCTTTATTCTCATTAAATTTATCAAATAATTTATTCTTCTTATTTTAGTATGTTTAGCAAAGCTTTTCTGATCCAAGAAATGTTTGGTTTGTTGTTTTGTTTTTTGGTTTTTTTTAATAGTGTTTCATTCTTATCTTAAAGATTATATTGTTGGCACAATTATAAGGGCTCAAAAGAGAAAATATATTTTTCTAGGCATAGTATAGATCATTACTTTGGATGTAATCAGAGGTGGTGATGTGGTAGTTTAAGGGTTTGGGGGGAAAAGTGTAGATCAGAGTAGACTATAAAGGGAGTATTTTTTAATAAGAGAGAAGCAGTAACAGACATTTGAGGTTTTTTTAGGGATATATATGCTGAGTAAATATATATATAAGCCTCATTAATGTTCTCATTTCACACATCTATTCAGCCTCATGTAATGAAAAACTACAGGCTTTAGAGTGAAAATATTAAAGAAGAAATATAAAACCTTATTATCCAAAATATTTTGTTTTGAAAATCTAAAATAAACAGATAAAATCCCCTGCAATTTAACTGATCAGGTGACTAGTTGGGAAAGGTCAAAACATGGTTGGGAAAAGCTGTTGTAAAAGTCAAAGAATTTCAAAACATATAATTTGGGAATTTCAGTGTTTAACACATCAAAGACTAAGTAAACCACTCTATATTTTACAGTTAATCCCGCAAAATTTGGAACACCAAGCCCTTGGGCTTTAAGAAATCTAAAGCAAGAAATAAACAAATAAATTGATTATTAATAACCCCAGAACTAGCAAATTATACCACCAGTTCTTATTCCATCTCAAATATGACTCTGAACAGTTTCAAATATTTTGTACTCCATGTTTATAGTGCATTCTGTTTCCCCCTTAGAATGAAGCAGATCCTGGTTTTTTCATAGTAATGTGTGTTAAATGCATCAGTGTCATTTTTCATCTTTGTGAGATGAGGAAACCAAGAAATAGAAAAGGGAATGAGAAGACCATATAAAATTAGAATTGATGTGAGCCTTTGAAAAGACTTGCTGTAAGATTCTAAATATGAAGCAAGTTATACTGCTTCTGTTCCCATCAGCAATTAATTTCTTTGTTGTGGATATTATTTGAGATTGCTGAAGTGGATTAGTTTATTTGGTTTAGAAAATAATCAGACAAGCCAGAACAACTTGTTTTCTTGATGAACATGAAACTTAGAAGAACTTTTCATGTACAAGTCTTTGTTACTTAGTGCATTAAATCTTGCCTTTGCTAATATTTCGAAACTTCCTATTACTGCAGACAGTCCAGATGGTAAACCTATTTTCTCTAGAACTTGAAGAAAGAAAATTCAAAGAAATGGGATGAAAAAAGTCTAAGTAAATTAATTTAAAATTTATAATGAACAATTTGCAGATTTTTTTTCTCTGATAGTTGCTCATATGTCTAGTGCAAAAAGATGATAAAATAGGATAAGATTTTTAAATTTTAATTTTAAATGTACTAGTAAGTGATAGCTAACAGACCTCAGAGGTCAAGCTTTTATGCAGAAGAGGCATATGGCATATTCCCACTTAAGATCAATTACTTTATCTAGTTTAACAAGTACATCCAAAATACTGCTGTAGTAGCAACATGCTGGGCTACCATGCCTGTCTTTTTGGGAGACCAACATTGATGCTCTTACATTGCTTTTCTTCTGGGGCAACTTTGTTTTTCCTCATTGCATAGTTGAACATCTACCAGGAAACAGGGCTCTCTAACTTTTCTAATGGTATCATGCTATTTTCTTTAATGAAATTTTAGAAAAATGACTAATTTAATTTTTTCTTTATGGTGCATGAGAATAGCTATTGGTAGATGTAAACAGCCATGGTCCACGTTTCTATTATCAGCATTTAATACCATTTCATGTCACCACACACAAGTAGTGGACATTTCCATTGCAATACTGATAGCAATAAGAAATCTCAATATGCAGTGGTAGGAGTATTTAATGTACTAAACTCTACTATGGTAGCACTTATTTTCTGAATGAATGCACTTTACTGCATGGCAGTGTTTATCTCTCATCATTCATCATGATCTTTGTAATAGTATCTCCTGTTGACCTGATCATCTGGACTGCCTACTGCAAACCCTCTACCGATTTGCAGCCCATTAATTTTGCAAATTTTAATTATGTCTAGTTTTGACAGCTTTAATTTTCCTGATATCCTGGAGAAGTCTTATCAAAAGGTGGCAAATTATTTAAATTAGTGCTGCAACTGGTGCACTACGTAGGACTGCAGAAATGGGAAGACAGGAAGACCAGGGGAAAAAAAAAAAAGTTAAAAAGTTTTTGTCTGAATCTAAATGCAAGTTTAGAATTAAATTTTGACACTAGGCTCAGCCTTCAGAGATAGAGGTAGCCGGTAATTGGTATTAGTCTCCATGACACTATGTTGCAAATATTTCTTTTCAGATCCACTTCCCCAGGCAATTACGGATGTGTTGTGGATGAAGCAAATTAGTACACCTACAACACAGGGTTAGCTCAACAAAGTCAGAAAAAAATTAGCAAAGCTTGTTACTCTATTTTTCTTTTGTTCCCAATTGCTGTGTACTTCATTAACAACATTCCTGAGGTTAATCAGAGCTTTTCACTCTGAACCGCTGCAGTCCAAGTCACCATCACTTCTGGGGGCAATTGAACAGATTGAAAATGAGGCAATGCACTAACATTTTTTGTAACAATTTTCAAACTGAGAGGAAAAATATGTTAACCTTCTTGAGAAAAAGAAGTGAGTACTGTTAAAATTAGGTTAAATTTATGTGTTTTCAGCATTAATCTCTTAAAAGACAGACTGGCTTATATCCAGCTGTTTCTGTACCATTTTGTACAGGTGACATACTTAGTTCTCACGCATCACAGAGGAAAATCAAAGCCAAAACAATGCTTACTGAAGACTTTTGATTTTGCCTTGTCATGTTCTTTTAATTCTTTGTCATTGGAAAGCTTTGTCCTAATCTTTCTTGAGAGTCTATAACCTCCAAGTTCCTTTTTTGACATCACAGCTATTTTTCTGCCAGTGCAGTTTAATATGCATAGCTACTGAAGCTTCAAAGTCATCAGTTGACAAGCTGGTGTTTGAGATATATGTTAGCTGCAAGGAAGGGGAAAAAACTCTTAGTTCAAAGGAAACAGAAAATAAATGCTCTGTTAATCAAGAATGATTTAAAAAGCAACTTCTGAGTATTTAAATAATAGAATCATCCTGTTACAGTGGCAACCATGTCAATCCAAAGTTCTTTGATTTGTTTTCATTAAACAAATGCACTTTGTCTCCCTGATTAAGTACTATAAAAATAAGAAAAAACCCAGCCAGTTTCATGTCATTTATTTGAAATTAAGGGTGGATTTTAATAGACATATTTGGAAACATATTAAAGATACAGTTGAGCAATTCCACTTGTACTGGTGCATACTGACATTTTAAGGCATGAAAAGGTATTAAAATTGTAGAATCAACTTTTAAAAAGTGCACAAGCATTCTTTCAAAATGGTGATGATTTCTTCCTTGAGTAAAACATAACTAACATATTTCATTGAGCGAGCTGGTAATACCCTCTGACATATTATTAAAGACTGAAACTGGAGAATTCACTGGAGAATTACACCTCCCATTCCACATGTACTGCTTGTGTTTCTGCTGGCACACTTCTTCCAGCCACATCGCTGGTCTTGGCACCAGCACCAGCCCTCTGCTAGGGGTGGGGTGAAGTCACATTCTCTTTATACAAGCAGTTTTTCTCTGGGGACATAAAATCCCTTAAAGCAGAAGATGCAGTCCCTTAGTCTTCCTGATACTAATGTAGGACATAGGTTGTTTGATCTCTTCTTCTTCACAAAAAAAAAAAAAAAAAAAAAA
>VXBI01007460.1:252515-276369 GCA_013397375.1 Toxostoma redivivum
AAAAAAAAAAAAAAAAAAAGCCTTTCTGTTCTCAAAGAGGGAAATATCTAAGCTAGCCCTGGATCAATGTTTGTCCTTGTAAAGAGTTGCTGATTGAAAACAGATATATTTGATTTTATAAAACCAAATGAAATTAAGTTTGGTAAGCAAGAAAATATAATTTTCAAAGGAAGCATGTAAATAGAATTCATATTTGCACTATTTCTGCAAAACAAGAACTTGCTAGAGTAGAGAGAAGTAATAGAGTGTGGTAAAAACACAGATTCTCAGATGTCACTAAGACAGTTAAGCCTAATATTTTTGCTGAGAAGTTGATACACTTGCTGCTGAAAAATCATTTATAGCAGATTGAAAGTGGTAATTGCATCTTGCATTTAAGCTTTTATGTGGCACATTTTTCCACTGCTCATATGCTTGCTAAAAAGAGGTGGCATCACTGTGGTTTGATCCTTTGCCCACCTGAAGACTTTCTACTATGATCCACTCAATGATCATTGTTTCAGTGGTCCAGAATACTCACAACTCACTCTAGGTGACAGTGTACCCTGAAAGATGGGGAAAACTACATCAAGAAAAAATTCAAACCCAGCATAAGGAAAGCATCAGCAGCTCTCTGCTTGCAGAATTCATACACAGAAAAGATTAGAAACTTTTTCTTAACCAGTAATTTAAGAGGTTCTCTTGCCATAGTTTCTTTAAATATATATTCCTTACTTTAAATAAAAATATTTTGCTTGAATTGATTAGCTTCTTAGAAAATGAAGTCAAGTGGTACAAAATGTGCAACTATTAGAATATTAACTTCACTGCTCTTTAAAAAAGTTTTAAAATTGCATAGCTAGAAACACTGGGGAATTTTTATTTTTAATGACAGATGTAATTATATAAAAACCATGAAGACAATCATGAATGCCAATATGTGTATTGTTGCTCTTCTTTGACAGATAGAGGTAACAGTTTTATTTAAAAATACTGGAATTTGGCTTTAATTTTGCTATACCAAGATGATTAGGCTCAGTCTAAAAATGTTATTAATCTGTAATATCATATATCAGCTGTTAAATAACATTAGATTGCATTGTCTGTAATTAGCTACATTAGATGTTAGTTCTCTCTCACTATCTGCCTACATAAAATATTCAACTCAAAAATAGCTGCATTCTGTCATTATGTTTTCAGCTATGATGCAATAGTAGTAACTGTACATTTGAAGATATAACTTTTCTGATGAAACATTTTTACTAATTAATCACTGATCAAAATGTGTCCTTTAACATTATTTCTATTACTATAGTACTGTGGGGCAGGGGGAGCTTTTTTCTGATTTCAATTGAAATGGTCAGTATTATTAAAACATTGGTGCCCAATAAAAGTAAACTAAAGGGAAGATTGAACTGTAGTAGTCTACAACTCTTGCTCCTCAAGGTGGATTATTCCTTACAGTATTTTTTATTTTTTTCATATTTTTTAGTTTTGGTTTTAATTTTATTCTAGTGACTACTTTTTTCAGTTTTATGTTAGCAACTGATTAACTTTGGTAATTAGTCCACATCCAATTTTGGACTTAGATCCCGCTGCATTTAAACCCTAATGAAGGCAGAAGAAAATTTGTCTATATCTCAGACAACTTAAAATTCAAGAGTATGATTAAGTTCAGTTACCTTTAGCTGTCTGAAGCTAGGCTTCTAGGTTAAGCTTTGCCATGTATGCCAAGCTAAGCTACCACTGTGAATTCTGTAATGTGATGCAACCCCACTGATTTTGGTATCTCTAGCTCAACTAGAGAGGTTTCACCTAACTTTTAGACAGGTAGTGTTAGACAGCTCTTTCCCTAAATAGGATATAAGATAGAGCAACAAGACCTAGACAGAAACACGAGACTAGAAGGAAACACTGACACAACATTAGACCAAAAAAAAAAAAAAANAGGAAACACGTAAACAACAATAAAAAAAAAAAAAAAAAAAAAAAAAAAACACCACCAAAAAAAAACCCAGCAGTGATCTCAAAACATCATCAGCTTAATTGCTGCTTTTCCTAAGCATCATAGCAAAAGAGAGGTGTCAACACAAACATTGTTGAAGAGTTTTGTGCATGATTCTGTGAAATAGCAATGATGAAGAGGAATGACAAGGGAGCAATCATAAAGAATCACATCCTCTTGTTAAATTTCTAATTATCAGAATCTGGAGTCAGCCCCTCAGTGCTGAATGAAGGAACAAAGCAGGAGTCTGTGAAAGGTTTTGAAAGATAAAATACATCATTCATGTTTGATTCAGTATAAATACCAGTGAAAGAACATGGAAGAATGCTATAGTCAGAAGTCAATGAGAGAAAAAATTATTTGCAACAGCATTCATAATGAATAAAAGTAAAACAACATGCCCTTGTCAAGCCAAAAAAAGAAAGAAAAAAAAAAAAAAAAGAAAGAAATAAGAAGACTGAATAATTAAGGATGCTAGAATAGGTTTTAGGCATGTAGCTTCTCCTTGGTCATGTTGGACATCAAGAATCTCTAAGACTAGAATGTACTCTCGGTATGACAGCCTAGAGAGCTAGAATTAATTTGAAAAGTTTAGATTTCAGTGACATTTAGAGTGGAATTCAATTTACCTAGCTATAAACTTTATAAACACTTGCATTATGGATGGATTTCCTTTTTGGGTAACAGACAATAACAGGCACTTTTAGAACATAATTCATCTCACCTTAAAGAAGAAAGTAAGTGAAATAGCTTAAAGAGGAGACTAGGAGCTCTGAACCCCAGCTGACAGCTAAATATTTGTATGAAATGTCAAGAGACAGGCAAAAAATTTTAGAAGTTAACACCTTTGGACTAGAAAAACAAGCCAGTGTAAACAAATCAGAGGCACCTTTTAGAATACTTCCTTCTGACTTACTAAGAGGCAAAGCAAACTTTCTCCTGTGTGCCAGTTTTGTTTCACCAGGCCAACCACAGGCTATATGGGCTGAGCAGCTGCCTCACCTTCCCTCTTCCAACATTACATTCAGGAGAATTCCAGAGAGATTTTATTGCAAACAGCAAAGCAAGGGATGACTATCATTCCTGCTTCCCTACATATGTTATGAAAAGGCTTTAGGTGATCATCCCTGTTTTTGCAAGGGACTAGGAAGAAACCAGGCCATAGTGTTTAATAGAATATGGAAATAGAGAAGTTTAATCTAAGCTACCAGCAGTTTGAAGATTGTGGTCTTCTGAAAGCAATTTGCTTTGAAGTCACCAAAACTTTTGATAATGGAGAACAGTTCATGTTTTAGAAACATATTACTGATTATTGGGAATATTTATTGGGAGGTCTATACTCTCATCATTCAAATATATTAGCAACATATTTTGGATTTATAAAGTCAAATACAGAGGTGACGTACATCAAAACAATGCCAGAAAAATGCAAAATTTAGTCTTCATTTTAAAATAACATCACATTTGCTCCTTATTGCTCTCTGATGTGTCTATTTTTTTTCTTTTTGAACATTCTGCATCAGTTTTTATACAGAAAAGCTTTGTTCCATAGTATAAAGATACTTATGCGTTTATTAAGAGTTAATATAAACAGGTTTTGAAACAAAGATCAATAGCTAAATATGCAAGAAACTCATTTTCAAAAGAAACAAGAAATATAACAAGGCTGTGTGGCAGTCAACACAGAATGTCAATTTAGTGTCTTGACAGCAAGTGTAATAGAAGTTTAATCTAAAAAAGAAGAAAGGTAAGGAGCTTAACCTTGCTGGAGTGTTGCTGTGATAAATACAGTCTCCTCTGCAGTTATTCCAGCTGGGCTCAGGATACCAAAAAGGAATGTTGCATTACTCTACACTTCAAAATATTTTTATTTTCTCTCTAGAGTTTTTCATAATTAAAAAAAAAAAGAAAATCTTCAATTTTAATTTAGATTTGCTTTCTGGTAGCCTGGTTAGGCATTTAATTATATTTAGTCTCAGATTGGTGCAAATAAATTTCTATTATCAGAAAGTCAATTCAATACAGTGAATTTAATAAATCATTAATTTCTATTTACTTTTTTCTCTCTTTTGGAAGATAAATAAATCAGTAAAGACATTTAAAACTCTAGAGTCTTTCTAAAATCATCTCAACTCATCCCTAAATTTGTAACTGTTAAGTTGGAATCCAGCATTTTCCAAATTATAACACTTGACCTGGAACCTGAACATGCCACAACTTCATTGTGACTGGGAGTGAGCAAAAGACAAGAAACAATGTGGATAAAAAGCTTAGAGGAGATAACTGAACAGGGACAATGAGGGAGAACTGAACAGTGGGTGGAGTGTAACAGAACAAAGAGAAAGAGGGCACTGCTCTTGCCTGCAATGAGAGATATATAGATCATTATTTTTAAAAGAGGGTGAAAAAGAGGGCAATAGAAAGACCTAGTAAAGAGCCAAAGTGAAAAATAGGAATAAGTAAGTACAAAATTATGTGTGGAACTAGAAGAAAGGATAGCCATTAAAGTCCAAATTTACCTTTCATAATAAATAAATTTTAGAAGGTTGCTGAATTTATCAGTACAATTTAAACCTGCATATTTGTACAGTACAATTTATAAACATGTATATCTGCATTAGTAATCCTGGAATTGTTCACTAGCACTGAGGTTGTGTAACATGGACTGGCTCCTATCCATTCTTTGATGTGCCTTTGCCTTCCAAAACTGAGTGGCAATTAGTGGCCTATTAGGAATGCGTCCTTTCTCATGCCCTCTCCTCAATAGTGTCTGAAAAGAACCAGAACCAGTTATTATGAGCTCAAATGATTCTGCAGAACTTCATAGAAATTTAGCAATAAGCATGATACTAATGTCCACTAATGCTCTTTGTTATTGTCTAATTGACCAGCACAACTTCAGCTACAAAATCCATTAGATTCTCTCTATGATGAGTCTACCTTGAGAAAGAGGTTTTTCAGCCACGATACACTGACCATTTACTTATCTGAATGTAAAGTAGTAGATCCAGTGGCATTGTAAATTTTGGTAATGTTAGAATAGGTCTATAAATCTTAGATTTTAAAAACTAAGATTTGTATTCTAACATGAACTGAAAAATTTCACACAATTAACATTTTTGCGAACGAAAAGAGATTTTTTTTCCATATTTTGAACTAAATTCATTTTAGCATCAAAAGTTCTGTGACCTCAAACTCCATTGTGAGGAAATATAATGATTTTCATATTCTGCTGCAAGAGTGAAAAGTAAAGCTCCCAAGCATGACAAGCCAAATTGTTGAAAATTTTAATAAAATATGTGACAAAATAAAATAATTTTCCAATTTCTCTGATATTAAATGAAATTAATTTCATTTATTTCTCCTCAAAATATACAATGTCATAAGTGAAATTAGATAGGAATCCATTACCTCCCTGCATTACCCCACTGTACAAGAAGTCCTAAGTAATTTCCAGTGTCTGGGCAGATGCTGCACTGATTTCCTCGGAGCTCGGTGTTCTGTGCCTTGAAAATTGTTTCCCTGTACAACTGCCTATATCAAAGTCACCTGGCTTTAGGTTCTAAAGATACACAGGTTTTAAAGATAGTCACTATTCTATTTTTTAAATTGTTTCCTCAAGTAGTGTCTTCCAGCAGCATAAAATTTTAGCCATACTGCCTTGTAGATAATTTAAGGGTGAAAATAAGTAAGTATTTTGGAAAAAGAAACAGAATACGGAATTTTCTTTTTCAGGGACTATGTATAAAAAAACTGAGTTATTTGACTAGGTAGTAATTCATCAAATTAATTAGTAGGTTTTTTCCTAATTTAAAAACTGGAACAGGAAACGACCAACAAAATAATGCAAAATATAAAGCAAGCAGAAGATGTGCTTTAAGGATGTTGTCTATGAAAGAACAGAACTCCAAATGACAGAAACCAAGCAAATTAGGCAAAGTCCCTATTTTATCATTTCTATTTCAGACACCTTTTCATGTTAAATATTTTTCAGTTGTTCACAATCTGGAGTTTACTCTTGTGTGTATAGAAACTGGATGCATATTTTCACTTGAGTCTGATTTTTGTACTTCTGGGCCACTGCACATCAGGATTTTTCATGCCTTTCTACAGCCATCATAAAATAGATGAGATATGATTAAGCAAAGTCAATGTGAAGACTTGGAATAAAATTCACCAAAGGGTTAAAAACTGTGTTCTCCTCACCCAGGTTTAGACAGATAGCTCTGACAGCACTAAATTCTGCATAAGGGAACTCTTCAGTGCAAACTCAACTGTCACTACCTGTTCAGCCACTTCTGTGCTGTTGTAAACTTTCACTTTCCATTCAATATCTAAACTGGCAGATGAAAAAAAAAATTTCTCTGATCCAGATTTTGCAATAAGACAATGAAAGCACAGCACAGCCAGGTTAGTTTCAGATGACAGCCTCTATCGTGGGACCTACGTGTAGGAAGTTGTACACAGAATGAAAAGTAAGATAAATCTCTTTGAATTCTAATTTGTTCGCTCTCCCAGACTTCTGGGCCCCAGTCTTTCCTTCTGCAAAGCACAGCCTAAGGACATTGCCACCCATGTTACAGCCTGAAGGGATAGAGAGGATGTGACCATTTCCACAGAAGCAGCCCACATCAAAACCAAATAACAGCCAAATTTTTTGACATATGTAGGCCATCAAGAAAAAAAATATACAATTAGCCATTCTGCAACTGGTACAAGTTGACATTTGCATTAACAGGCTGAAGAGTGAGGCCTAGTTTCAACAAGTCTCACTACTGATGTGGGAAATCAATATAAAGACATTAAGGATACAGGTACACTTGAGCTACTGCAAATAGCCATAATGCGTTCTAGTGTGGTGTTAGTGCTAACAAAAGTTATTATGGGTATGCATGCCAGCTCACCACCATAGTACACATCTTCTCTGTCTGCTTTTACAGGGTCTGAAGACCTCTATAAAGTAGGTAGAAAACAGAGGGGTCTTGCACAATTTTTTATCTATATTAATTAATAATTAAAGTAATTTATATTTTTACACTTTTCCAGTCGTTACTTTTAAAAAAGGAAAGATCAGATCATCAAAATTATAGGTATGTGAGGGTCAGAAATGAGGACATAAACAGATATCTCCAGGAGAAAACCTCTATAGACTATAAATGGGTACATCTATGATGCACCTTAAATTATTCTCATGAAATAGATAATTAGTTTTTTCATTTTGTTATGACTGAAAAAAGTACTGCAAAACCCTCAACAAATATGCTATGAATTTTCTAAATACCTGCATAACTGCTGCAAATTCAGAACTGGCATTAATTCGTGCTGCTTAGGTAAGGACGGTGATGAAGTTGCAGACCTGTGGCAATTACTGTTAGATCTCAAGATTTGCAAACTCACCCAGAAAGCTGAATACCTGTATATAAATGCTAATTTAATTCTTTGCAAATCATTGTAACAAACTAACAAGTATTCTTTCATATCAGAAACCTGATAAAACTAACTTTGATTTTGGTGTGGCTTAGGGGTATTCTCTAATTTAGTGCTCCCACTAAAACCACATACCACTTTCTCATTTCCCTCTCTCTCTTCTTCCTCACCCCTGCTATGGGCTGGAGAGAAGAATCAGAGGCACAAAAGGAAAAGATCATGGGTAATAGGAGCAATTTACTGGAAAAAGCAATGTGTTAAGTAAAAGCAACATTAGCGGCAAATATTTTAATAACAAAAGTGTACAACAGAGAGAGTCCCATGTCAGAACGTTCAGCACAGAGCCTGCAACCCAACTGCAGCCCTGCCAGCCCAAGCAGAGGAGAGCTCCTTGTGGAAGGAGACTCCCTTTCCCCTGCCCCAGCAATGAGGGGAGGTGGTGCACAATAACATCTGGGTTCTAGCCATGTCCCCTCCTAACTACTGCAGAAATTTAACCCTGTTCTGCCTGGAACCAAGACAGCTTTTTAAAAAACCAACCAAACAAAACAAATTTGGGCCATTGGACCATAAGACTAAAATCAAAATAGAAAAGCAACTGGTACCTGAAAAATGGCAGAAAATATGGCATAGCAATATTGTGGAACGGATTTGATACACATTGATTTGTGTGCCTTTTCTGCATAAAAACAAGAGAATTTGTTTATTTGAAAATTACCATTGATAAACTAAATTTAACACAGCAAAAAAAATTAAAAGACACTCTATCAAACAATAATAGAACACAAAAATCTAACAAGTGTTACCCTTTGCTACTATTTTAGAATATTGAAGATCCTTTACACCTTGTAAAGGAAATAAATATCTTTTATATTAAGTTCCAACACAGCAAAGCAGTTTAAATTACTTCAACAAGGACATAACTTCACTATTCACTCTGAAGCCATTTTTCATTTGTTTGTGTGAACTTCAGTTCAAGTTCTGCACGTGGCTGATAAATTTCACAGCAGCCTTCCTTTCCCAATAATGATGTCTTAGGCAAGGCCTGTGTGGACAAAAAGAAAGGTTTAATATATATACTATTTCCTAAGTTTTCTTCTCTTTGCTCTTAATAAGCTACCATGCTTTGAGACTTCTAAAGCCCACATGGTTTTCAATCTTCCTTGTGAACGTGTAGGTTATATTTAACCAAACAATACTGAAAGGTGTATCTAAGCAACAAAGTTTAGATTTGCAAAACTGAAAAACTACTACTTTTAGTACAGTATCTACCAGAATATTCAGTAAACTAATCCTCTTGCCATTGCTAAAATACTTGTGTGGTATACTTAAATAATAATAATAATAAATTTCTGAAGACATTTCACTGTTATCCTGTTATCAGACTTGAATTTATTTTTTGAAAAAAACAAATAAACAAACAAAAAGCAACCAGATGTAATTCACATATATTTTCTTTTACTTTGGATTTTGAATTGGATTGTACAACTTGATCTACCAGTTCTTAGGATCAATACAATACATTTGTCACTTTTTAAAAATTTATGCTTATAATCCCATAGTACATATTTTAAAAAGGAGCAGGAAGAAAAATAATGATATATACCAATATAGTTACTCAGTATTTCCAGTTTTATATATTCAGAAACCCCATTTTATTTATCTTTTTTACTTCACCATGCCTTTTTCTGCTTCTCACTGAGGAAGAAATCTCTGCTCTATAATGTTCCCTTAAAATAATATATATTGCAATATTCGAGTATGTTTCAGTTTTTCTTAGGTAATAGTTCAATTCATAGCCAAACATCCATCAGCATAGTAATTTAGTATAAATTCCCACATCAACAACACACTTAACGGCACATTCAGTTCACAGTTCCATGAATATCTCTTGAATTTTTTTATACCTTATTTAAAAGGAAGTAGGAGTTGAACTGACATTTGGTTGGCAGATGATGTATGCAGCAGCCTACAATATGTGTTTAACAAGTACAAGGACTCTTGGAATAAACACTATAACTTTTATTTTTAAACACTCATATTTTATGACTGGAAACAGAATTCCATAAGAGGAGGCTCAAGACAGCAATATTACAAGTGGAACTACAGACTTTAACTGAAAGATTAATTCATTGTGAGAACATTTCAGGCATCAGCAGAGGTGATAAGATACTACAAAATATCTGTGGGTCTATCAGTGATTTCTTCCACATGTTCAGTTCCTCTACCTCCAAAAAGGAGTCAATATATAGACCACAGCCACAAAGTAGTGTCTTTCACAGATGACTGCAAACCTCTGTGGTCTCAGTGGTAAAAAGCTCTTCATTTTTGACCGTTAAAAAAAAAAAAAAAAAAAAAAGGTGCTTTCAGGAATATACTAACATTAGGAGTACATTTTTTGTGAAGACATTTTGAGGCTTCAGAGTTCAGCAAGAATGTTGCTATCTTATGGAATCATTACAGTACAGTTGTGTAGAAAGATGCTTGGATTTGGGGGAGAATACTGCGAATAATATCCATTGGCTATTTGGGGGTTGAATAGGGTATATTCAATCATTAAAAAAAACCAAAACAAAATAAATAAAAAAACAAACCAAACCAAACCAAAACAAACCAAAACAAAAACAACAACAAAAACCCCAAACAAACAACAAAAAAACAGCAAACCAAAAAACAATCAAAATGTCTTGCATACAGAAAGATTCAGGAGTAGGAGATTATAAAGATGATAAAATAGAATTTACCCTAGGAGTTTGTCTTATGCCTTGAGGTTCACTAGGAAAATTTCCCAGTAATTGGCATCAGAAAAGTCTAGGTAAGGAATGTGCCAAAGCCTATGACATCTTGAATCTATTTAGACAGCTATTTTTAAAAATGCAGCAAATTATATTTTACTGCAGAAAGCTAATTTTAATCAGTTTAGCAGGTCCTCTGCCTTGCTAAATTGTCCAGTCATCTTAGCAAAAGATGAAACAAACACTGTTTTCCAATTCTTTGAATTAAATGGTGTTTAAACATAAACTAGCTGAGAGTCATATTATATAAGGTTCTCTTCAGCTTACAACAAAACTGAGAAAAGTTAAATGAAAGGCAGTGATGCATAAGCTCAATATATTCGTACAAACTAGGGGTATGTTAGCTTTGCCTTGTTAAATATTTCTTAAGCAATTTTTAATTGACAACATATGTTGAACATCACATAGCAATGTGTGCAAAGCACTTTACATCTGTCATACCCTCCTGAAGCTAATCCCTCTTTCATGTGCTAGCTTTCTTTGTACTGCTGCAGGCTTTGTTTCTGTTTACTATCTTTCAAAAGGAAGAGAGAAAAAGCCAAACTAGCTGTCAGTGAGAACAGGCTTATTTTAAAATGATTCTAATTCTATTAATCTTTTGACTGGCTATCTGCTAAGAAATCATTATAAACAGGCAACGATTTGCACAGAAAGAAAAAGTCAAATTCCATTTCTTTCAAGGTGAGAGAAATTCCATTTCTTTTCAAGGCTTAACGATAGCAAATGGTGTCTTGGCTGCCTCCAACGATGGGGTTACAGCATTTTTCTGGTAAGAGAAAAGTGTCTAGTGTCTTCTAACCAGATTTGTGCTAATGTTTGACACTGAGTCACACAGCACACTTATGTCTAAACTGGAAAGACATGGATTTTTTTGGATGGACCATTCAATAGATGAGGAATCGGCTGGATGGTTGCACTGAAATAGTTGTGGTGAATGTCTCAGTGTCCAAGTGGAGACCAGTGACAAGTGGGGTTCTTTAGGGGCACTCAGTATCAGGACTGGTGCTGTTTAACATCTTTTCCAGCAACATGGATACTGAGATTGAGTGTATCCTCAGCAAATATGGGGATGATGACTTGTGTGGTTGGACACACTGGAGGGAAAGGATGTAATCCAGAGGGATCTTGGCAGTCTTGACTAGTGGGCATTTCACAGTTCATGAAGTTTCACAAGACCAAGTGCAAAGTACTGCACCTGGGTTGGGGCAATACCAGGTACAAACATAGGCCAGGCAGAAAATGGATTCAGAGCAGCCCTGAAGACCAGGAGTCCTCTGTGCCTGTAGCACAAGCTGTAATCACTGCTGATTACAGATATACAGATAACAGCTTTTCAATATGGTATGGATTTTACTTGCAATGATGCAGACATAAGGTCAGAAAAAAGATATAAAGGGCTGCCTGCAGGGAACCTGAAAATCTTACTCTGGGTGCAAGAAAGCTTGGTTTACCATTGCCATGGTGAGACACAGGATTTTCAAGAAGAGCAGGAAGAAGAGATGGTAGAGCTGACTTTTGTGTGAGAGAGCACTTAGAGTGAATGGAGGTCTGCCTGGGGATTGATGAGAAGCCATCAGGGAACTTACAAGTCAGGATAAAAGACAGGAAAGGTAAAAGTGACATTATAATGGCTGCCCGCTGTAAGACACCTAACCAGAAATAATGAGTGGATCAGGTCCTCTACAGACTAACACGAGCAGCCTCAGGTTTTCAGGCCCTGGTCCTCGTTGGTGGTCTTCATCTACACCTATGGAGGGTGTTTAGGACAACCCAGCAGGAAATAAGCAATCCAGGAGGTTCCTGGAATGCTTTGACGATTATTTTCTCCTATTAATGACATACAAGTCAATGAGGAGTGGTGCTCTACTGCACCTCTTAGTCATCAGTGAGGGAAAGCAAAGAAAGCAAAACTAGGAATTCATTTACTGCTTCCCACGGGCAGAGAGGTGTTCAGCCATCTCCAGGATAGCAGGGCCCCACCATATGTAACAGTCACTTGGGAAGAAAAAGCAGCATCACTCCAAACATACCTCTCTTCCTCCTTCTTCCCCTCACTTTATATACTGAGCATGGTGCCATATGGTCTGGAATATCCCTTTGGTAGTTTGGGTCACCTGTTCCAGTTGTGTCTCCTCCCAACCTCCTGTGCACCCCCAATTTCCTTGGCAGTATGAAAAGTAGAAGAGGCCTTGGCTCTGTGTAAATCCTGCTCAGCAATAACAAAAACACCTCTATATCATCAACTCTCTGTTCAGTACAAATACAAAACAGAGACCCATACCAGACACTGAAGAAAATTACCTCTACCCCTGCAAAAACCAGCATACTCCTTTGGAGATATTCAAAAGTCATCTGGACATAGTCCTGTCCATGGTCCCTCCAAATGGGAGGTTGGACAGAGTATATAAGATAACTTGCATTGTTTTATATTACTTAGTAGGTAAAACTGTTGTCTCATTCTGAACAGAAAATACCAGAAAATAAATCCCCAAAAACCAAGTCAGATTTTTTTCTACTGTAGCTGTAATTTTTACTCAGGACTTTTTGTGTTCAGTGTTTGCCCAGAGTGTTGGGTTTTTTCATACTTGCACTAGTTGACATTCTTCTTTAAATTTTGTGAAATAGGCAGGTATTATGTCACAAAAATGTAAGATCTAGAATGAAATTGGAGAGATTATGGGTAGTGCTTGTAATGTATTGTTTCAATTTACTGTTTAAGTCAATCTACAGCTTTTCCACATCTGTCTCAATTGAAGTAAAAGAGGAATTTGTTAATCACAATAGAAGGAGGACTGGCTGCATGGGCAATGTGTGAATACATTTGTCATCATTATGCCTGACTTCTTTTTTCCTTTCTCTCTATATCTGAAATAAAGAAAATAATGTGTTAAAAATCTTACCTTGTGATGGGAGTTGTAGATATTTATGGTAGTGTATCCCGTGCTATCGGGAATTCAGTGGGGCCCTCCTAAGCTGAGAAATTGCACTCTGCTGAAGAGAATGGAATTTTCAACTACCAGACATTTGCTTTAAGTAGTGAATGCCCCCTGGAAAGAGGAACAAAAAAATAATGTGAATAGAAGTTGCATACAAAGAAGAGAGCAGGTTGAAGAATAAGAGCATAGTTCTACATATATTTTCCTTGGAAGTGAAGCTAATTTAAGAGGTCTTCACTCCCTACACAAATACATACACCTTGACCCCCCACTGCTTGTTCTCATTCACCATCCTGTCTTTTGTGGTGTTGAAAACATTTGTAAGGCCATAATGTAAAATAGATCCCTGAAGTGAACTGTAATAATGAGTCTCTAAGGTTTGTTATTCACGTCAATGATTCCCTTTACAGCACAGCATTACAAATAATTGCACTGGTACATTTGAAGAAGTGACAAATTCTAGCACAGAGGCAGGAATCAGCAAGTGGTGTTAGAAAAGTGATTTTTTTAACCAGCTTTGCCACTGAAGAACACATGAACCTGCACTTTAGAAATCCATGTGGAAAAGAAAGGTCTGCAGATGTCTTATTTTGCATAATAAAGGCTTTTATCAGTGCAGTTCTGTTCTGTCTTCAGGATTTTTGCTTAGGATCAAGTTGTATAATAAATACTGACTTTTTTTTTATTATTTATTACTTATTTTATCATTAGATCATGCTGAATTGTCTTTTAGAGTGTTCAGTTCTGGAATGGAACTGTTTACATCTGTTTGGTGGGATGCAGAACAAATTGGGAAGGTGTAATTCATTCTCTTCATTAAAAAATGAACTCATTTAGCCTGGACCACATAAACAACACTTGTTTGTCAACAACTTGATTCAGAAGATAAAGGGAAGTTGCATAGAAGTCTGGTTCTTGCAAAAGCTAAAGAAAAAATAATTTTGTTTTGTCCAAAACAAAAGGAAAATAAATGTTTCCTGATCCCAAAGGATCTGAAATTTGAGTATAAAGCATAATTCTCCAAGTTATCCTTTCCCTCTTTCACTTATTTTATATTGCAGATGTTTGCCATCAATAGCCCTGATAGTCAGATGTAATTCAATGTGCCATGATTAATGCTAGTAGGATTACAAAATGTAGTCATTTTGTTCTTCCTAAAATGCAGAAAATGTACTACTTGCATCCTATTTTCAAAAAAATGAACCCTGAAAAAATGCAGATTTATTTCATGCCATCACTGTACACATATATTAATAAAACACATGAAACCACAGTTTTGGAGATAATATTAAGGATTATTTTTACCAAAGCAAGTATATTTCTATACAGTGTCTTTGTACAGGTGTGTTATTGTAAAAGATATCCAAGTAGAAGAAGAAAAAAAAAAAAAAAAAGAAAAAAGAATATTTTAAAGTTCTTTTAAGGTCGCTTTGGACTAAAATAAGGTCTTTGTATGTGTGCAAAATTTTACTCAAAATGATCAAAAAAGCTGTGGATGCTCTACTGTTAAAAATTGAATAGTTTCCATCAATTATCCATATAACTTCCTTTCCATATAACTGGAAGGAAGCTCCATTGTGCTTACTTTCCCACGTGTCTTACTGGAAAAGGAGAAAGAGTATCCACTTAAGTTCACTCAACTAAGCCCAAGATTCTGATTTCAATTCCCTTCTCAGCAAGACAGAAGTGCACTTTTTGTATTTACATTTCAACGAGTCATATTTCTAAGACAGTTTCTCATAACAGTTTATAATATTATTTTAGCGTTAAGTGTGATTTTCTTGAATGGAATTTACATTAATCCTTTCTGCATCACCTGATGACTAAATAACACTAATATGAGAAGATTTAGTAAAATATGTATTCAATTAAGTTTCTGAAAAGCATTTTGCACTAAATGTTAGCTAAAATGCGATAACATAGGAACTAAATAAGAAACCAAACATAATTTGGTATGATTCATATGCAAACATATATCAAGAGTTTTGATATCAACAAAGAAAAACCTCAGCAAATTGCTGCCTTTACTCATTGATACTGAAATGAAGCAAAGATTTCCTTTACTTTCAGCAAATAAGAGACTCAAAAATAACAGGATTCTAAGATGATAAAGACAGAACATAGTCATGCAACAGAAAAATGACATTACCATGACCCTGACTGAAATTTTACAACAGTGTGCTCTCTTATTAGGCACTATCACCACCAATTTTTCTAGGAACATCAACATAATGGCAAAGAGACCTTCACTCATATTGTTCTCCAATGCATCTAATCTTTCTTGTAAAATGAACTCTCTAGGTCTACATAGTACACTTAAATTATAATTGTTTGCTGACTTTTACTAACACAGCCTTAATAATCTTGTGTTTTTCTATGAGTCTTCTGCTCAGACTGACAGCAAAGTTAGGGGAGGTATTCTGAAAACTAAATTCATTATTTTGGTCTAGTCCAGTTCTGATAAAGGATAAAAATTCCTCTTTTACTGACTGTATTACAAAAAATATAAAACACATATGTGTTTCACATATCTGTGAAAACACAGATATGAAAACTGCAGGGAAAAATAAAAGAAAAGACAAATTCATTCAATCATCCAAATATTTAATAACTCTAGTCATTTCAAATCTGGCTTATTAGCAAACATTTTAAATCGCCTAATCCTAAAACCCACAGAATCAAGATGCTGTGAAGTTAGAAGACAATCATATAGAACAGTCAAATGTAGTATCTGCATTTCCCTTCTTTTCTTATCTTGAAGTCCCATTAAGTGACAAATTCTTGGAATCTCTTCTAGTTGCAAATGTAGAGGGGGGAAAAGCAAACATATCCAGGTATGGCATCAGGTTTGCTCGAGGCTCTCCTACCATACCAAATATATGCAATGAGTTTGGAGTCACTTTTCATATGTATCTTATCAGTGCCAACTGACATTTTTGTACAAATAGATGTACTTTTTTTTCAATGGCTTAATTAAGGGATAATTATGATTTTTCTTTGTCTTAAGTAAGTTAATTCTCCTTCGCTCTTCCTTGGATATCAGGCAAACAGAGCTTCCATGAGACTAGACAAGTGTTTTGGACATTTGAACATTATTTTGCTGAGTATAGTGAGAAATGTTTTTGTCAGATTATTTTTTAAACTTGAGGAAGGACATTTCCCTGAAATGCACCCAAGAGAAAGATTCTATCTTCCAGTGCTGCTTTTGAGACACAGTGATCCTACGCTACACAAAACAATATAATGTAATTTTGGATTAGATCTTCCCAGAAAATGAAAATAATGGTTTTGGTAAACACACTTGGAGATACAAAAGTCTTCAGACATATCAACCATTGGCATTGTAGAAAAGAGCCAAAAACTACATTTCAGATAAGCATAAAATTTCATAGGAAGGAAAGCAATGGAAAGCAGAAAGGTTTATTCCATTCAAATCTTACAATTTTTTAATACGTTAAAAAAAAAAAAAAGAAAAAAAAAAGAAAAAGAAAAAAGGACAAGTACCAGTTTGAAAAATCATAAGAAAATGTGGCTTTCTGGTTTAGTTTTTTTTCAGCTTCTCAGTTGTTTGTTAGGTCATTTATGACACCAGTAATTTTTGAGACAGTTGCATCCGGATGAGTGTGAAGTGTTCATCTAAGTCACTATTTGAAAGGAAAAGAAATATCTTGGATACTGACTTGTAGTCTCTTGAGACTAATCAGAAAAGATTTGCTGTCATTTTGGAAAGCTCCTCCTTAAATGAATATGCCTTGGGGCAGTTATCTATGAGTGTTCATAGATAAGAAGACAAAAATTATATGTGTTCAAATTATGAGGGGAACAGACAAAATAGGTGTTGTCAATAGATGTCCAATTCTTGGGGGGCTTTTGTTTTGTTTTTTTAGTTTAGTTTTGTTTTGTGCTTTCTGGGGTTTTCTTGGGTTTTTTTGGTTTGTTTTTTTTTTGTTTGTTTGTTTTTGTTTTGTTTGGTTGGTTGGTTTTTTGTTGTTATTTTCTTTTCCTCTGGCTAGTGAGCAAAGTATTGGGAAGAAAGCAACTTATTCAGAGAGCTTTCTTGTTATGAATGATGTTCTACATTTCACTTTATCAAACAACAAGATTAAATTTACTAGTAAATTTTTAATAGTAACAAAATTAACACAATCAAAGTATTGGAGATGAAAATTAAAGTATTGGAGATGAATACAAAGTGCATATATTTAGGAATATACAAAATTTGACAATAAGTAATTTAGTATAATTAAGGTTCGTATAAAGCATAAGCAAACCCAACCGGGGGTATGGGGAGGGGCTCGCCCTGCCTCTCGTACCAAAGCATCAAGGCTAACAATCCCACTTATATACTATATGGTACAGAAGTTTCTAGAAAACTCCTAGTTTCTATTTCTAAAATCTGCGTCACTATGTTGCATGGCACATGCGCTGCTGATGAGTTAGGGGGTCTCTCATCCTGTTAAGGGTCTCATTTCCAATGAAGGCTCGTCATCTTCATCAGTGACCGAGGTGTGACCTGCAGGTAGTGCAGGCGCACTCTGTAACTGAGCAGATGTTCTCCGTAACAAGAGATTTTAATTAAGTCCCATGCCTGGAATCATCTCTTTTTGGCCCATTTCAAGCTTGAAACTTTCTATTTCTAGATGCTGCTTATCAGACCTACATCCTTCTACTACCAAAATACTTGTTCGACTCTCAACATCTGGAAGATGTCCTTTGTCTCACCCATCTTCCCCCCCTCACTCTGTAACAATTGTCTTCTATTGATCTAAATACAATTTTGCTAATATAGTTACAATTTAATTAGCACAAATCATGTTTATCACATTTCTCATAGAACAATGAGGTGTAAAATGTCTTGAGACTCATATTTTATTGCTTGACCCTTTTCAAAATTACCACATGTGTATTTATTTGAATTTGACAAAAAAAAAAGAAAGGGAGGAGAGTGGCTAATTCACTTGATTTCTGAGCCATGGATATTGGAAGGGATGAAGCAGGTGGATGTGGGAAGGGAAGGAGGAAGGGGGAAAGAGGAAGTGGGGAGAGAATGAAAGAACCTCTTTCTAATCGTTATGCTCAAGATCAGCTATATTCTCTTTGTTCTCTGTTTCACAGGAAAAGATAAGGAATAATTTTGAACACATGGGTTGTAGCTGTACTGGTTTAATTTTAGTTTATCTCACAAAGCCATTTGTCAGGAATTGGTTTCAATTGTTTTTGCACTTGATAGTAGTTTTGCATTTACAGTGTTTTCGGTGACTGAGATTGTTAGGCTTCATAGGACAGCCAGGCAGTAGGGAAATCCTTCTGTCTCATCCCACTTTCCTTCTCACTTTCAGGAGTGCCGTGCTACCTCTGGTGCTCATCAGTAACATAATATTGCTGATTTCCATTTAGTACCATAATATATCAGAGGCCTAAACTTGCAGGAGAGACACAAGACAAGGAGCAGTATGGGACTGAAACTAAGAGCAACCTTGCACTAAAATTATAAATCCTTTCCTGGACAAATGCAGTAAATAAAGGAGTGTGAAGCTTTCACCATGCCACAAGATTTGTATACTGCAAGTCCCTAGCAAAGCCTTATTTAAAAATACATGATGGCTGGTGACCAATAAAACACACTGATGTGTTTTCATTTTTGTTGAGTGGGAGAAACAGGGAACTGCAAATGCTTATACAAGCAGAAGTGGCTTTTAAAAATACTTATTATCCTGATTAACCTGATAGAAACCTCTATAAAATCAGCCTACTAGAAGCAAGGTAATAATGTGCCAATCATGTGCAAAAGTCCATAGAATGTAGTACTACATTAATAAACTGTGAAACATCATATATATGTGTTCCAGCAACTCTGCACTTCTTGGCACAATGAGAAAGTAAAAATATGGAATAATAATTGCAGGTTTGTTTGTAATTATCAAATTAAATTACCCTGATGTTTTAGAACATAACCCTCTGTTACATGCTGTGTCTAGTTTGTAACATCATATATATTTATCTTTTTATTTATTGTCTAAATTGACTTGCCTAAAAATCTGATCCATGTCTTCAAGATCTATTTAATAATTGTAACAAGTGATTTACAATTTGAATGAAGTGAAAGTTTCTCAGACTTGTAGCTTTCTTTAGGCGTCACAGAATGTACTACATATGTACACAGTCCTGGTATGGTTTGGCCCATAACAAATGGCACACCATGCTTTCTGCATGTGAATAAGAATATGATATTGGCTTTGGATAATTTCCAATAGATAGCCTTGTTCTGTGGAAAAAAAAAAGCTTAGACTGCTGTAAAAATTAATGTGCTACTTAGCATTAAGACTTAAAAAATGGTCACTAAACTATTATACTTAGTAGTACAGACATAGCTGAGTGACCAAATAGCTAGGTTTTCTATATAAACATCCATAACATGTCTGAGTAATTAAACCAAAGACACTAGACTCAAAGTAGAGCTTCTTTTGTCATGCACTTGAAATAAGTGACATTCCATATTAAAAAGTAAAAGAAAGCAAAACAGAAATTCCTTCCAAAAATGTGTTAGGTGAAGATACGTATTTCAATAATCTAGAATTTAATTCTATTATTTCAAATAATTTTGGATTGTAATTCTTCAGATGAAGTTTATAATGATCCATATTCCACTGTGCATGCATGCCACATGTTACACAAAAATATGAAACAAATTTAGAATAATGGATTCTACTCCAAGAGTCTAAACTGAAGGTGTGATGGTCCATTAATTTAAAAAAGTAATGTTTGCCCTGTTAACATTAGATGACAAAAGTAGCTAGCTAAGATGTAACATCATTATGGCAAATGGAAATTGACTTACAAGATCTTTCTACACAAATTAAACAATGTCTCCCAACAAAGTAAACACTAAACAGGCAAGACTTTAAATCAGGGAAGACTTTAAATTTTATTATATTTTTTCCTTACACTGAAATATTTTATTATTTAAGGAGACCTATCAACTTTGTCTGAATATAAAGCTCACTATTAGTTGGTTCGCACAGTGTTTGTTTGTTGGAGTGGCATGAAATTTAAGCTTTGCTTCTGCAAGAATTTACACATATGCTTACTTGTAGTTACCACTCCATGGTTCAATGCTATCCGAATGAAACATGATACTCTGCAGCAGGGCTAATTAGTTCAAAACAGTGAAGAAGGAGTGGAAAGAGGTGATCCAGGTGCTGGAGCAGAGATTCCCCTGCAGCCTGTGAAGAGATCTTCACCATAATAAAAATATATACTACTGGCTGTAAATGACCCCATATTAGAGCAGATGGATATTTCCAAAAGGTGAAGCCACCACTGGCAAGCACATACTCGAGTAGGTTTTCCACAGTAGTTAAAGGAGTCAATAATGAAGAAGTTAAAGCAAACCTAAAAAACAGAGGGTAGTCCAGGGAAGGTTTTGTTTTCTTTGTCTTTGTTTCTCACTATCCAAATCTATTTAAATTGGCAGCAAATTAAATGAATTCACCTCAAGTCGAGTTTGGTCTTCCTGGACAGTAACTGGTGAGTGAACTCCCTGTATTTATATCAGAACATAAGGCTTTTCATCTTATTTTATCCCATGCTTTTGGGGAGGGAAAGTGAGGAAGTGGTTTGGAACGCCTCTGGCAGCTAGCCAATGTAAACCTACCGCAAAACAATTCTATATTTGATAATATAAATTTGAAGGTGATACACAATACAGATTTTGACTTTGCACCAAAGTAGACAAGAGAGCATGCATCTCATCTTTTAAAAAGCGAAGAGAAAATCTTTGATGATTTTGAAAAATATACTTCTTTTACTAAACAAAATCTAACAGCAATCTTAAGGAGAGATATTTGGAATCAATTAAGCTGCCAATTATTCTTGGTTAATTTGGTTAAAAAGGAAAGCTGGGTATTTAGATGATCACACTAAGGACAGAGTGGCAATTAGAAGAAATTTTGGTACAGCATGAAGTACCGATACCAGCTGTAGTTTCTTATGTGAATTTCCAGAATGGGAACTTGCATGTTCTGAAGTTTTTTCCGTATTCAGATTTGTGTTACCATTTTTAATTGGGGGGGTTTTAGAACTCAAAGTTATGCCTGGATCAAATGCTGGTAGCATTTACAAATCGTATTCTTAACTTATTCTGACATGACTTCACAAGAACTTGGTTCTGTTCTCTGTTTTTTCTTTACCTACTCTATCAAGATTTTCCCCAAAAAGAAGTCCAGAGGTACAAGCCACCTGTAAGCTTTGATATACCACAACAAATTGGTTAGACAGCTGAAGAGAGCAGAATTTGTTACTTGTCCGTTAAAAGCAATCACAAATAAGTTAAATATTTCCAATTTCTTAAACTCTGTAATAAGTAGTTTTACAAAATAATGACATTATTTCAAATAAATCCTGTACATTTGAGTGTAATTGGTTATGTTTCATTGCAATATCTAGGCTATTACAATGATCTCATGCCTGTGGGAACTAATTCTTTACAGGAAGGTCAATAAATTAAAGCATGTTTGCCTAGAGAGTGCTCATCACTTTTCACTCACAAGTGGCAGAATGAAAGTGAAGCAATGAAAGAGCAAACAACTGACAGCAAAGGAATGTAAACATTTAAATTTGCAAGAAAGGTCTCCCTTAAACAAATTTTATTACAAATTAATATCAGAAAGTGATATTACTGCAGACAATAAGCGAGAACTGACGCTGGTGGTTGTTAATTGCTTATGTTTCAGGATGTCTCAAAAAGAAAGAAAGCTTTAATGCAGCTTTTTCATTAAAAAAATTCTCTTTTATTAAAAATTGCAGTCTTCAATACAAGTTTTCCACATATGTATCTATGATTATATATATATATATGCATATATATGCAGAAGGGAGATAGAGAGATAAATGCACACATAATCACCAGCCAAAGCCTGATATTTTGCACAGGAAAAAGTTACATTTAAGTATGTAGGGAAAAAAAACATTATTTTGCAGTCTTCTATAGAACATATGATATACCTCGACTTCTAATTTACAGTTTAAAGATTTTTGCTATCATTCCATTAAAGCACTCTTTCTACCAATAAAAATAGCTATAAATTTAGGGCATCATTCAGCAAGACACACTAATCCTATGGACTTAAATATGCACCGAAATATTTTGCTGAACTGAGATAATTAATCCTTGGATTGTCAGAGAAAAAGGAACTATGTTTTAGAATAGAAGTTGGTATTTTTCTCAAGAAATACCTGTTCTGTCCTACAAAACAGAGGACAAACGTCTGCACTTTGACACATGCAATCAGGATTTTATGAGGTGTTTTGAGCATCTGAAATGTCAGTTTCTAGATATATAGGAGGAGGAAACCAGACAGATAATATGTCAGCTTTTGTTTTTATACCAGCAGTGACACTTTCACTATTAAATCATGGAAAGCTCACTTTACTCATCTCGTGGATATTAAAAACATAGTCTGATGAAACCTAGTTAATTTTCTTCCTTTTTTTTTCTTTTTTTTTTTTTTTTCTTTTTCAAAGCAGAATTCTTGTTCTCTGCAGTCTGAGATAAAATGGTTCATTTTGTAAATGCAGCTTCAAAAAGAAGTCATGCCATGTTCCTCCATTATAAGCAGGATTAAAACCTACAAAAGTGAGCTAGTCCACTAAGTGTGCCACTGATCTCCTAAGTGCTAGCTGGGAAATATGTCCATTGTTATCCTCTCATCCTTAGTTCTGAGTGTACAAAAGTATTTAGCATAAGTAATATGTATTAAAATGTCAATAAACTGTCTGTGGTATTTGAGTCCTAGTTAGCATTTTTATTGAGCTCTTGTGTTAGCATTTTCAGAAATGGACTTTTATTAATTACCAATTTAAATCCATACTTTGATACCACAGGTCACTATTAAATGGGTCATTTTAAAATTAATAGCTTTTACCAAGTGCAATACTTCAATTTCAGCAGATTTCACTGTTAGTAATTAAAGTGTGCATGTACCCCAACCTATTTATCATAGTAACCAGACAGCTTAAGACATTTATAAGATAATGCTCTTGATAAAAGACAATATTCTGCTCCATTGCTTTTTTCAATAGCAAACTCTCATTTCTCATAATCTGGTCTAATTAAAATAAACCAATTATTTACCCATTAGAGTAAAAAGAAAAATAATTTTAGATCTCAAATACAACCTAGGGAGATATAACAGCTGAAGTCTCAGCTTGCTTCCTTTTGTGGTTTTATGTTGAAATCATTGATACTGTCCAATTATTAGGGTACTGTGTTACATGTCTACTACAGTTAAAAGATCATGAGCTTTTCTGTTACAAATCCCAAAATTCAGAGGTTATAATTCTGGCTAATTATAACTTGGATAAAACCCAAGTTTAACCTTATCAAAATTTTTCAAAGCACTTTTTCACCAAAACAAAAAAAAAAAAGCTCAGTGTCTATGCACTAGATCATTGACTAGCAAAACTCAAAACTCTTGAAGATGTTAAAAAGAATGTGGAAATTAATATTTATGCATTTTTAGGTGAAAAAAGGTGAAATACCAGAAAGTCATGCTGATTTAAGTAAATGGCATTTTCAGTGGCAGGAAATTATTGTTCCAGACATCAAGTAGCAAGAATTCACTTCTGAAAATTAAAAAGCTTTGTATTTGCTTTTGAGGGAAACGTCTGAAGCACTTCTCAGGGTCGAGCTTATAGAAATACAATTTCCACGG